>OZ010598.1:1012500-1027500 GCA_963932145.1 Acanthosepion lycidas | reverse complement strand
GAACTTTTTTAATATTATAGGTCTTTTAAAAAAATATGTGTGTATATTAATATACAATATTGATATGTATTATTTATGTGTATTTTACAGATATATATTGTATTATTTGTTTTGATGACGTTGTATTTGAAAATTTATCATAGTATCATATTTAAGGATTTTATACATTTTTTTATGTATTTTTATTAATATTTTTATTAATATTTATTGGTGTTTTTATGTAATATTTAATATATTATTTAAACATATTTCGCTATTAATTAACTAAGTTAATATATTTAATTATTTATAGTGTTATCTTAAAATTCATCCTAAAGGCTTTGTCTTTCACTTTATTCTAAAGGCACTTTTTCTAATTTTAGTGCAGAGTTTCTCATTATTTAATCTTCCACTTATTGGTTCATTACACTATATATTAGATGATAAATCTTATTTTTTCATTGTAAATGGGAATTATTTATTATAAGTCTAAATTTAAAATAAAAAAGGAATTAAAATATATTGATTCAAACGTAGAAATGCAATTAGATGCGTCATTTTTAGATAATTATATTCATTTCATTATATTATTTTCAATTTTTATATTTTTCTTATTATTTTTTCTGTTATATTCTTTATTTTAATATATCTTTAATTCTGAATTAACTCTTTTTTATATAAATGGGTTTATTTAATATAATATTATTTTTGTTAATAGATTTAAGAAGGGATTCTTTAAGTCTTCGTATGCTACTCGCTATAAAATAAATACGTAATTTCTTCTCTTTTTTCTTCCCTTATTTTCTTTTCCATTCTTCCCTAGCCACACCTCATATCCAAACTTGCACTACTTCCTTGTTTTTATTTGCTATCTTTACCTTTTATTCCTATTTTATCTCCTTCTTTCTTTTCTTCTTCTGTTTTGCCAGATTTATTTCAATAATTTATCATCCATTTACTGGTTTGAAAAGTCCTTGTAAATTTTATTTCAATTTACAAGGTGAAAATGTTCATTAACCTAATGTAATTTTAATTCCTATTGTATAAAATGTGTTGCTCTGATTAATTAAAACATTGAGCTCTATATATGAATCAGTTGTAATATTTAATATTTTATATTGTATTTATTCACTTGTATTATATACCAACCGATTATATATATATATATATATATATATATATATATATATATATATATATATATATATATAACCATACATAACCCACCGGAACCGGACCCAGGAGCAACGTCTTTCATCAAGCCACTCCTTCCAGAGCATTAGAAGCTGAACCAAGCATAGGTTTATAAGTAATACAAACTTTTTGGAGATATGAATAATTTCTCGTAATATTTCAGATCTGCGCTATATTGAGTCTACTTAGATTGCCCTTCGCCACCGATGCTCGCTGGCCCAATGGTATAATTCTTGCATTGAAGCGTAAAGGTCCGTGTTCATTACGTTCGGCTGATGAGTCCCTAGAAGGCGCGAAACGGCTGTCCAGTGCCTTCTTTTGAGTTTTTTTTGTTTTAAACTTGATGAAATAAATAAATATAATAATATATATAATATAAATATTATTCACTTACCTTCTATCGGGGTCTTTATTTCCCCCTCGGGAGTAATCATTAACTCCCTTCGTAAAGATTTCTTCAACCAAAAAATGATACATTCCCTAAACACTTATTCAGTTAGATCGAAATTATATCCTGTCCGAAAAAAATTACCAAGGTGACTCTTCCTTAAAACACTCTGACTTTTTTTATTTTTTGTTTGTAACTAGGCTTACACCGTTACTTGTTTGGAGATAAGTCCTCTGAAAAATAACCAAAAAAAAAAAATATATATATATATATAAAAGTAGAAAATAGAACGATAAAAATAATAACAACAACAACATTTGACGACGCGCAATTACATTTTTTCATATTTGATTTTATTTTATTTGCTTTTTTGAAATTTTATAATGATTTATAAGTCATTGATTTTATATCCCCTGTTTGATATGGCCAATTGATTCGTTTTAAATATATTGTCCCGTAGATTACATGCGTGTGAAGACATTTTTACTGATAGTTTTTCTTACAATAATAATAATAATAATGATTTACATTATTTAGTCGCGAATTAATATCCTCATTTTTATTGTTATTATCATAACGTGTCGGCCGTTGTGCCCTCCGGCTTTCATCATGTGGTTGTCGATTTTCCTTTCATGAATCGAAAGGCAGCTGATGAAGGCTAGAAGGCAGCAACAACCAAAATGTTGTGATAACAACAATAAAGATGAGGAAAATAGTCCGCGTGTAAATAATGCAAATAATGATAACTCCTCATCCCAGAAATTCATACAGAAATAATAGTAATAATAATAATAATAATAATAATAAATTTATCTTTCTTTTTCTTTCTTTGCCTTTAAACTCTCATCTTACTCTCAAACTCGCTCTCACAATCAACCACTTCATCTTCTTTGTTTCTCTCAGCTTTCATTCTTTTATTTTTCTCGAAAATCTCTCTTACTCTCTCACAATCTTTCTTCTCTCTCTTTCTCTCTCTTAATATCTGTCAGTCTGTATCACTATTTCCCATAACTGTATAACACTGTTTATACCAAAGTTACTTTCTCTGTTCCTTATTCTCCTAAAATAATGTATCCTTCCCATCGTTTCTTCTGCGCTATCAGGTTCCTCGGATGACCCATGTCATTGTAGAAAGTCTCTTTCCTTTGATGGTCGCCCGATTTTTCATTATAATATTCAAGAAATCTGTTAACCTTTCTAGTTTGGATTTTCCAAAGTAATCGTTAAATCAGACTTCAAGGAATGTCTAAGATTGACAAATTTATTATAGGATAAAATTAACTGAAAAACAATTTTGACAGAGAATATTTGAAGAAGCTTAAGCGAAGTTTTCTTTTGTAAGGTGAAGACACTTTTATCATTTACTATATTTGTAAACACATGTTCTAAAAAACCAAAATGATGAAAATTTGGTCGTTCAAATTAGCGCACGAGGGGATGCTGCAAAGTCTTCTGTCCGATCCACTTCCCAAATTTTTACAAAACGATGAAATATCAATATTATATGGAGAAGGCGTTTTAGGTTGAGATGAGGAATTTTCAACAACCCCCTCATATTTGTATATAATATAATGAATGGTCGGTTCTTTTCGCCTGTCGGTGTAGATAGGCTCGTCTATCGCCCAGTTCAAACACATTCCTCATATTTCGAGCAGGAGTAGAGTTTTATCCCTTCACCCTTTTCAGGATTGGGTTTCCGGTTCCTTCTCCTAATGTCTTCTCATATTTTTCTCCTAAAACTACCCCCTTGTGGCATTATCGCCTTCGTTGGGGTTAAATGATTTAAAAATGCCTTTAGGCTAGGACGGCTAGCCATCCCTGTTGCAAACGCCTGCACACTCATATGTGTTTATTCAACACCCACAGAGCCCACCTGTGTTTCGTGCTATAAACTATGCTGAGCACGCCTTAAAGAGTGTAGCTATTATGGTAGTTAAGAACATCGATAGCTTGTACCATATTACCTGAAAGTTTCTTTCGAAATGAAATGTTTTTAATAGTATTTGACTTAGGAGAGAACGAATCATCTAGCGTGATTAACAGTTTGAACAAGGCCAATGAGTTCAAACCCTCGATCACTATGACTTGTGTCTTCGTGCTAACACAACCATCGACGAACAGTTCCGTCTACCCAACTTCAATCACAACGCTTGGGTCCACTCGAGGTATGGTTTTCTACTACTTCCCAACCTCCTCAGGTTGATAATATTAAAAAAAAATCATCTTCCTGACTGATCAACCTTGTTGAGATTCGAACCCGGGTTTCAACGTCGGAAACTGAAAGTTTCAATCACATGGCCACGCACTCACAAACATATGAGATTCCCTTGACATTTCGGAAGGAAATATCAAGAAAAAAGTTTCCTGGTATAGCGAACATTACTGAAATTTCAGCCATCTTCCATTTGGGTCAGATCAAAACAAATGTATTTTGTTTGTGTGTTTATTTGTGTTTGTGTTTTTGTTTGTGTGTGTGTGTGTGCTCATATTAAAATGTATGAAGTTGTAATTTTAGAGAATTGTGACTCGTATATGACATCAAATATAGTAAGAAATAAACTTCTTTACGATTAATATATTTTTAAGATGAATATATTTTTTTAAAATTCAGCCGCCCTTAAAAGTAACCCATTGGTTGCTGAATCAATCTTTTAGGTTTTAAAAAAACGTACAAACCATAACCCACTTGCATCTCATGTCCTTTTTTCAAACGAACAGTTCTCTCTACAAGGGGGTGCTGAAAGTATTCATCGTAACCCACTTCACAAATTCTGACCAAAAGAGTAGACACATTATTATTTGGTTGCATTCGGTGTGGCGAGACTATTTTAGCAAATCGCAGCAATTGCCTTAAAATTAAATTTCCCACAGAAATCTTATATTCTCCAAACCGTTTTTCACCTTATCTTTTGTTAAATCATTTCAATCCAAGAAAGGTAATGAAGTCACTAAGTCGCAAAGGGTTACTGAAAATAATACAGATAATGTTTATATTATTTATTATAGTAATAGACACACGGCACCAAATAAGAAGTCATTATTATAGAAGTAATTATTTATGAAGATAACTTTCTCCAAGGTGATCTGCACTTTGATCATTCTAAGCTTGGCTTAGTCAAGCTTAAAGTCATCACTGCGCGAAACTCAGTTTGTTTGGAATTCATACGAATCGCTTCCAACATCTCTTAGCGCTTATATTGTAGGTTGTATATGACTTTTTAAACTTTAATGTCAGTTTGATTCAAGATAATTGAAAATACAGACTTAAAATATTTGAAAACCCCCTAGAAACGTAAAATAAAATGGTTTGGCAAAATAATTTGTAATAAATGAAAGATTTTAATTCAAACTATTCAAGATCAGATGTGAAAGATATATACTTGTGGCTTTAATTAACGTAAAGTAATTTAATAAGCCTAAAATATATTGAAAGTGTACTGATTTCTGAAATTCGATACATTTGCGTTCAGGCTCTTACAGCATTTCATCTTTCTTAATAAATCGTCTGTTGTCACATTTTAGGATATTTAAAAACAGCAACAATAAAAACCTTAGCGAAAGTCTTGGAAGACCGAAGGAGATTGGTTGCGCTGTACGTCTAGACACATCAAACACCAGAAATTTTAAAATTTAGTTTCAGTTTTTCCTCTAGATGCCTAATTATAACCGACGATTACGTTGATATCACCCGACTCCCCACTACATATAATACGAGGATCGGTTGAAAAGTTCATAGCCTGACCAAGCTATAAATCTAAGTACACAAACCAAAAAGATGCAAGTGTACCAGAATGTAACAGAGGCTCGGCAAGCTGTTGGGTTCTGTTGTAATCTGGGTCAGCCTATGAACTTTTCAGTCAACTCTTGTATAATTCTATAAAAAAGAACATTACTTTAATCCGATGAAGTCCTTTTAGTGATCGAAACGCGTTACAGAGAGTTTTTCCTACGTTTTCATTCAATTGCCTAACATTATCCTTACATGTAAAATTGTATATTTATCATATTCTTCTATTTGCGGTCTTGTTGTTTTGGAATTACGGAGAAAATAAGGAAAAATATCGAAGTTATGACAAATTTCATAATTCTTCTTCAGTCATAAATCTAAATTTTGTAAAAGTTTACTTTTTTGTTTTGTATTTTTTGTTTGTTTTTTGTTTTCTTTTTTTTACCGCAACAAAGAAGGATAACCCTCTTGAAATCCTTTTATTTATTATTTACAAGCGTGAGTAAATACACAAACAAGATCCAATTGAAACAGAGTCGAATAGCGTAGCATTTCAATTCTATTAATATATCTTCTGTTGTCAAACGGATATCTTTTTAATGGTCAGGAAGTGAGTAAAATGCACAATAGCTAACAAACCAAGAAAAGTTCAGAGGTTTCCTAGCTTAGGTCTCATTTGTTTATCTTTTTAATAAATAGATGATCGATATGGGATGGGGGTGATTGCAAAAATGTAATTGAATGATTTGGGCTGATAATTTAAAAGAGTGCATGAAAATTCCTCTTTACATTTTATTGAATATTTTTTTGGTATGAGTTTCATTGTGGTTGTTTGGAAATAAACAAATGAAAATCTTATTCATTCTCGATTTAAAAAAAAAGGTATATATGAAAAATGCGCAATAAATAAGAATAAATGAAAGATTCAAATTAACGACTGATAATCAAATGATCGCTTAAATATCGTAGTCTATCTAGATATTATGGTCGACAGAATCACGTGCATCAGTTTATGACTAGGGCACACCAATCATTTGTAGACCGCTTCCAATAAGACAATTTATCTTATGACAAATAAAATATAGTTTGATGAAACAGCCAAAACTATTTCTGTGTTTATATACTCTCTATATTTAATGTATCTCAATTCAATACAGCACTTTTGGGGTGTGTTGACAAGGGAGATTCGAATCCTGGATGAGCAGTCAACCAAATTAGAACAGCTGGAGAATCATGTAACAACACGGGTCCTAGTTTCGGAGGATTCCACAATATTGCCACATGTACGCCAAAGCTGTTCTAAAGGTAAACGGCTCTCAAAACCGACTCTCTAAGGGTATAGCTAATAGTGACCGGTATATATATATATATATATATATATATATATATATATATATATATATATATATATATATATGTGTGTGTGTGTGTGTGTGTGTGTGTGTGTGTGTAAAACACAATAGGAAAACTGTAATATTAGCCGGCGCGTTTCGTCCAATGTGGAATTTTTCAAGGAAAAATGAATTCATTAAAACAAAGTAATTATTGATAACAAAGCAAAATGTCCTTAGCAACTGAAAGAATTTAAAAAACGTTATTATATTCATATTGTCAATTGAAAAGTACTGTCACGTGTGGAAATATTTTTATTGTTGCGTTGACAGATTCAACTATTTTCTTTTGATTTCTTGATACAGTTGTGTACGTTTGCTTGGGAGAGTAGTAATTCTGTTAGTAAAGATGAAATAGGGAAAAGCCTGAGCATAGATTAATATTTGGCTACTATTCAATGGCGGAACTCTTGAGGATTTTCTTTCTGAGTGAGTTATTTTCTTTTTTTATGAGTGTAGCATTTTAAATTCAAAATGAATTCAACCATAATTTTGATTTTAAAATGTCTTTTACATTCATAAATACTATCTTTGTCTACAGATTAACTTTGAGAAATTTTTCATATATATATATATATATATATATATATATATATATATATATATATATATATATATATATATGCAAGTTTAATTAAAAACAATTGATAACGTATTGCGGTTAAGTTGTTTTCTTTTTTTATTTAATGTTTCATTTATTCTTATAATTTTCTTCTTTTCGGAACATAAATTAGGCAGAAATTGTCCGAATGTTTTGATGTCAGAGCGATATATATATATATATATTTTTTGAGCCATTATCAAGGATGAATTTTATTTTCACTTTTAAGTGAATGTATGGATAATATTATCGATGTGTCTAGAGTTACAGGAATGTTTTATTTTACAAATACGGTCAGCACATACCAAACTCCATCCGCTACATAATCGTTGATAATACAAATATCAGGGCCACATCCACATGTAAATTGTTAAAATTATTGGAAGCATTATTAATAAAAAGAAAAAAGCCAACAGTGAATAATATCAACTATGAACATGGCCACAACGTGCTAACCATGTTTGGAAAATTATATATATTCCTATAACTCTAATTACATACATAAAACAATTCAAACATTCAGTTAAATGTGAAAAGTTAAATTCATCCTGGATAACGGCTAATGGCATAGCCGAAAGCGGACATACAAAACACTGGGACAATTTCTATATAATTTACACCCAGAAAAGAAGAAAATTATAAGAACACACGAAAAGTTAAGTAAAAAACAACTTAACAGCAGTACCTTGTCAGTCGTTTTTAATGAAACTTGTATTAAAGAGGGTTTGCTGCCCAAATACACAATTATATATATATATATATATATATATATATATATATATATATCGGGTTTCGATCATAGTTAGAGGAAAACGGACGTCTAGCCACACTGATTAGCTGTGATAATGCGAAACAGGTATCTGCGGATGACAGTACACACACACACACACACACATATATATATATATATATATATATATATATATGTGTGTGTGTGTGTGTGTGTGTATATGTGCGCGAGCACGCACGTACGCACGCACGCACGTACGTACGCACGCACGTACGCACGCACGTGTAATTGCATGTATAAGTATGCAATTTTGTGTGTGCACATGTGCGAAGGTGTGCTCGTAGCACAGCGATTATCGGTGCGTAATTTGGGATTGGCGTACAGCGGCTGTGTTCGTTTCTTTCACAAATAACCTTCACAACATACGAATCAACCATTCCTCTTTCCAGTTAGGATTTGAACAGCAGAGTTAATTGGGTTCTCTAGATTTGACTGGTAACCAACATAGGAGAAGGCTGATTATGAATCTGAAAAACGATAAGATGTGAAACTAGAAACTCTACACCGTAAAAGTCAATTTGCTAAAGAAATCATCGCTCAGTGTGGTGAGACTGTGGCCTTCACAGTGAAATCTATTGCGTTAACATCTATCCCCATCTTTATCAATCTTTTTCTCTCATACATACACAGGCGGGCGCGCGCACACGTACACAACACACATACACATACACACACATATATATATATATATATATATATATATATATATATATATATAAAGAAATATAGTCTTAAGGTGTGCTATATTTATGGAATAAAGTGCTCAATATCAGAGATAGAGCGTGTGTAAATATAAAAGTGAACATAGAAGTCAACACTTAGAGCCTCTAAGTGTTGACTTCTATGTTCACTTTTATATTTATATATATATATATATATATATGAAGAAATATAGTTTTACGGTGTGCTATATTTATGTGATAAGGTGCTTAATATCAGAGATAGAGCGTATGTAAATGTAAATATAAAAGTGAACATTGAAGTCAACACTCAGAGGCGACAGGCTGTTTCATGCTTGGTGCAATCGGCAGGCGGCCTGACGATTGCATCCAGCTTGAAACAGCCTGTCGCCTCTGAGTGTTGACTTCAACGTTCACTTTATGACAAAAAAAAATAAATAAAAATAAAAATACGTCGAATTTAATCCATTTTCTAAATATGTGTGTGTATGTTTGTGTGTGCCTGTGTGTGTAGAAAATGCTCTTTGGCCATGGTTGGCAGTCTGTCTAAGAGAAGGATCACGACGATTTCAAAACCCTGGTAGATGGAACTTCTTAATCACCTTGATGACAACCGTACCCAGCGGTGTCATCCGGCGGGTGTGCTGCAACTCCGTAGCCAGTTTCCACTAAATGTTCGGAATAGGATTTGGGAGCCAGGGATGTCACTTTTTTTCCCCTATGAGCATCATGAACACAGGATGTATGCGTGGTTTAATGGTAAGGGGCTCGGAATGAGAAATTGGAGAGCTGTGTTCGAATGCATATTGAGTTTGTTGAATTAACTTACCCGCAATTACCCTTGGAAAAGATATCGATACAACTTTTCACCCCCAAAGTATGGGCTAAATAGCAGGGCAGACTTGGGTCTCTATCCGTGGCTGACAACCAGTCTAGGAAAGGAACATTTCTGAATTCTAAAATGTAACAATTGTCAATGAAATACCAACCTTTACCAATGAGGATGGGAATAATATAAATGAATGTCTGTCTGTGAGTGAGCCAAAAATTAGCACCTATTTTCTTCGGTGGATTTATGGTTCATTGTCCCTAATTCAATAATTTTACCTTAAAATACTGAAAAAATGTATAATAATTATAATTTTTCTTTCGAAAAAAATCCCTGTTCACTAATGCTTTATTTTTAATTTTCCAAAGCGGAAAGGAAACAATTTATAGATCACGTAATCTTGGATTTTGTTTCTGTGCTTCGTATAAAATGTAGCGAAAGCTCTTATTTCCATTACTATTAAGTCCAGGCTCCACAGCAAAAGAGATTTATCCAATCACTTCATTAATAAATTAGTTCACTTGAAGCAGGAATGAATAATTGCATTTTACTAAAATCTTTGTTTTCCGATATGGGTTCAGTTTTGCAAATGATTTAATGATTTTAAGAGAAACATTCTGAATTTTCCGTGTGGAGATAAAAAAAAAATGTATTCAAAGAATTATTAGCTCATGACGAAGATAATTATTATTATCACCTCTGGCCAAAAGTCCAGAATAAAAGTAATTCTTTTATTCCTTAATAAATATTTGAGGAAAATTTCCAGCATCCGGAATAAAAAAGTGAAAGTTTCTTTTTGGTAAGATGAAAATTGATACGGCGTTATAAACACTACGTCTTTTCAGATGACCTTTTAGAGGTACGAAACGTATAATAATAAGACCATTTTTCCATTCAGTCAATATTAGTCTACAATATAAATTTGGATACCATAACTTCCATATATAGAAACATATATATATATATATATATATATATATATATAATAATATTTTTTGTTTAAAAATATGATTCCTTCGCTACATAAGAGTTCTCATGTTTCAAAAACGAGAGCCGAAATCATCCAAATAATTAATAAAATTAAGTTGGATTGTGGTGTTTAGTCCCGTTTCATCTTCAAGCGAAATTTTAGGAATAAGCTATCTCTCGGTTTACGTGTTTTTAATTAATTATTTGGTTGATTTCGGCTCTCGTTTTTGAAACATGAGAACTCTTATGTAGCGAAGGAATCATATTTTTAAACAAAAAATATTATTATAATATAAGCTCTACTTCTGTATGCAGCACTGTCTTCTTAAAAATAAAAACAAAAATACTAAGGAACCCCGGATTATGCACCAAACGTGTTCTTTTCTATTTTCTGCATACCTGCACAAGGATACATACATATATATATATATATATATATATATATATATATATATATATATATATATATATATATATATATATATGCTTGTGTATGAGTGTGTGAGTGTTATATGCGTGTACATATAGATATATATTTGTGGGTAAAATATTATGTGTGGGGTGGTATTTGTGTTTATTTCTCGCTCTGATGACTATCAGCGTTATCATCTTCACAGAAAATGTCAAGTGATTTTGTATATACAGTGATAGCTTATTCATCGTAAGATTTAACTTCTAGTACACACTCAAAAACACACACACACACACACACACACACATATATATATATATATATATATATATATATATATATATATATATATATATATAAAGAGAGAAAGACAGAGGAATTATGAATCAATACTGCCAGTATACATATATATATATATATATATATATATATATATATATATATATATATATATATATATATATACTGTCAGTTATCCAGAAGTATTGATTCATAATTCCTTTGTCAGTATGTATTTCTCTCTTATATATACTTATATATATATATATATATATATATATATATATATATATGATTATGTATTTAGGCAGCAATCCCAAATTTATACTTGTTTCATTAAAGACGACAAACACATTCTATGTCCAGAAAAAAAACATTTCTTCGAACACAAGAAAATTAAATAGAATGCTTAACCTCAGTACCTTCTCTGTCGTCTTTAATGAAACATGTATATGTCTGTGTGTATGTGTGTGCGTGTGTGTGTGTGTTTGTTTCCGTATTTACTTTCCTTTGTGAGGACTATGATAGATTGCGTAGGAACTGTGTTAGTGCTTATGAAAAAAGTGTGAGTACACTAGAAAAACTGAATACCCCCGACCAAAAAAACAAAACAAAAATTTCACTGTCCTTAATGTAAAATATAAAGAAAAAATTCTTATCCAAATATACCATATATGTAATATATATATTACTTCAAACGTTATTATTAGTGAATACCCGTATTTGAGTTGACGCCCCATTTTATTTTAAACAGTATTTATTTCGTCTACCGGCCTGCACACTCAATAAAATGTTCCCCCGGTCGGATTCGAGCCAGCGACCCTGTTAGCAGGAGAAACCACCGTCTGATCTGTTGTTCTTTAATCGCTCATCTCAGAAGCACTTCACAATCAAGTGACATTCTATTTTCCTTTAAAGTACACTCAGGCGTTTAGATTTGTCGAAAGAAATATCTACTCAGCTGTGTGTGTGTGTGTGTGTCTAAATAAGAAATATGATCTCATGGTTGCTATATTTATGGGATAAAATTCTCAATACCAGACACTGAGCCTATGTAAATATAAAAGTGAATACTGAAGTCAACACTCAGAGGCGACAGACTGCACAAGGTCGGTAACACAATTTTCAATTCACGAATGACATAGTGACTAAAGCTGAGTTGCCAGGTCAGGACAAATAAAATTGCAGGTACTTTTTCGTATTTTATCAAGAATCTCTAAATAATATAGTAGTACAGGAAACCAGATATTGCAGCAATATTTAATGTACGGGGGAATGATAGATTTTAAATTTGAACAGTAGATTCTGTCGAGAAAAATTGTCTAGCACGATACCTAGTAGCAGTCTAGCAAATTTGGTTCACTGACGTGGAAATTATTCAGTTGTATTAAAATGAATGACTCTTTTTCATTTTTCAAATTTCCCGTAAAAAGCCACTTTTGTTTTCAGTAAATCAGAAAAAATACACTTAATTATTAAAAAAATGATAAAATATATGCCAAGGAAACTGGTTTCACACAGACACCATAAATGGCTATATATTTTCTTTTTCCCCATTCTTTTCTAAAACTTCGTCGTTAATTACATGTTCAATACATGGTATTCTCAGCATCATTCTGTATTAATATTAGGTTGGTGCAAAAATAATGACGTAACAATGTCGTTTTTTGACGTTAAAATACGTCAAAAAACGACATTATTACGTCATTATTTTTGCACCAACCTAATACAAGTCTCAAGTCTCTTCATCTTTGCTGAGATGATCGAGCATTCACTGCCCTATAGGAGTACCGATATTACATAACAGTTCAGTAACCTTTGTTTCCAATGATATTATTTTGTTTCTTAATACTTTGCTTAACTTTTAGAAAACATCTTTCTCTATCCCAATGCATCTTCAGATTTCCGTGTCTCATTTTTCTTCGTACAGTTCATAGATATTTAAATCGTTGCACTTGTTGAATTTTGCTATCTCCATTTTGTAATTTGCTAGATCGGCTGTTTATTTTGTTAACCGCCATAAATTCTACCTTCTTACAGTTGATGATTCTAACTTTGTTTTCGCTTTCCTTGACTACCATCTGTTGGAGTTCTTGTAGTTTCCTTTCTGTGTTTGCTATCAGCACTGTGTCATGTTAAACATTTCTAATGAACCCTTGTAGGACTTCAAATTCTCTCAGGATTGTTTCACTCTAAATAAATAAATCCAGTGAGATGACATATCATTCTCTATTTTTGATCTAAATATAAGTTCTGCATTATTCTAATAGCCTTCGCAAATATTAGGTTGGTGCAAAAATAATGACGGTTTTTGACGTATTTTTTAACGTCAAAAACCGTCATTATTTCTGCACCAATCTAATAAATTAAGCTTACTTAGCAATTCGAGCTGTTCTTTTTTTACGTAGTTTTTTAAACTGATTCACAATAGATATAAAATTAAAATAATAACAAGTTCGAGGAAAACCGCTAATGAAATAATAAGAATGAAACTACTTAATCTAAAAATTAAAAAAAAAATAATAAAATGATAATTTATGTCTACTATTACTAGATTTTTTTTAATACCATGTTCCTTCCGGAAGTATCTGGTCACAGCTTTCCAAATTTTATTTTTACAGATGACAATCACTATGTCCTCTTTGGAAAGATTGTAGAGAGCTTAATCATTTCTTTCTACACTAGTGATTCCCAAACTTTTGGGGGCCATACCACACCTAAACATCTCTAAAATCCTGATGCCCCCACGTGATATATAATTCTTATTATTCAAAAAGTAAACTCCTATTTGGGTTAAAGTAGCCTAAAAGGTCATGAACCTGCCTTTCTTAAGAGCTTGAGACTGCAAATATGCAATAGTATTATCATTCACCTTTAGAATTTTACAATATTTATAAATGTATTGTTTTACTCATATATATATATATATATATATATATATATATATATATATATATATATATATTATATATATATATATATATATGTATATATATATTATATACAGTTCATATATAATTACATATATATATACATACAACCAAATATTTTATATATGCATACTATCTATACACCGTATTTATTAACTCGCGCACACACTTATACAAACTCACTAGAAAAAATCACTGTTAATAACTCATTCTCGAATTGCGAGCCTTAAAAATCAAATTGTCTGCGCCTTGTGAGTTGTTAGCTAAAAGTGACGGGTTCATGCCCTTCCCAAGGTCATTTGTGCGAAAGTGAACGCAACTAACATGCCAGAAATTCCACTTTCATTTATCCGTTCAACGCCGAGAACAGGTACACTTCCCGCGCGTACGTTATTGCCCTGCATGTATCAGAGGACGGGATTTAGCAATGGGAATACTATTGTTTTCCCGTTAAACTTGGAAAAAACCCGTGACTAAAATGATCAAGGAAACTCCATTCAAAGTGTGGTTTGCTAGTCCATGTGTGGTCGTAATTTACATTTAATTCTAGATTTTTGCACTATGCAGGAACCGTCAAACTTGCTATCAATCCCGTCTATTTTCTTTTAGCGAAAAATTAATGCTATTCATTCACCTACATTTAGAAATAAATCTATTTTCATGTTTTGTGCCTACTTTTTTTATCGTTAAGATAGAAAGACACGTTACCTGATTTTATCAAAATCTTTTGTTCTTAAATTGAAAGTTGAGTTTACTTCCTGTTAAGAATCGTAAAGCTTATTAACTTTAACAAATAGTATAACCGCTATAAACAATAAATTATGTATAAAT
>OZ010598.1:962500-1007500 GCA_963932145.1 Acanthosepion lycidas | reverse complement strand
AAAACGGGAGCCAGGTTAAAAGAATAACGAGCCAAAACTTATAGGGATAGATAGATAGATAGATAGATAGATAGATAGATAGATAGATAGATAATGAAACGACAGATAGATAGATAGATAGATAGATAGATAGATAGATAGATAGATAGATAATGAAACGACAGATAGATAGATAGATAGATAGATAGATAGATAGATAATGAAACGACAGATAGATAGATAGATAGATAGATAGATAGATAATAAAACGACAGATAGATAGATAGATAGATAGATAATGAAACGACAGATAGATAGATAGATAGATAATGAAACGACAGATAGATAGATAGATAGATAGATAGATAGATAGATAGATAGTGAAGATCTACCATATATGCGTGTAACTGTGTATGCAGACAGGTATGTCGGTCAGATCTCCCATCTTTATTAATTTATTAAGATTTAATTATGATTTCATACGACATGTTATAGCCTAAAATTTTACCTTTTTTACCCAATTAGAATTTGTGCAACAGCCACTTAAAAAAAAATATATATATATCGAAGACACCTTACGAAAAAAATGAAGTGAAATAATTTAACATGAAATAAATGATCATTCTGATGTCATTGTTGGATTGGGGGAGGGGTTGTTTTCTTTTCTTTGATTTAATGATTGGATTTTTGTCTTTTATTTCCCCCATCTTCAACATGTTATGGGAGGTATCGTATTGGTGAAAAGTTCAGCTAGACTACTGCCTGCCGATGTGTCGGGATCCGACAGAGAACCACTGCCGGTCTGATGATGAAGATCTGAGAGCGACGGCGCCGAACTGAGTTCCGACAATGTCGGTGACTTGCTCCGGTGTCCGGCCCCTCCCATGCTCCCCATATCCGAAGCTGGCATTGATTGCGAGTCACAGATCTGCTCCATGACGGCCGCTTGGTGGCGTTGCAACTGCTGCTGTTGCTTGGGTACCTTTTCCTCCTCCTGCTTCAGGAGATTGCGTCTGTATTTGGCCCGAGCGTTCTGGAACCAAACCTGCAAGAAATTCAAGAAAAATGACATATTGGTTTCATGTCGTAACATTTTTAGATTGTATTATTAAAGGCATACACAAACACAGTTCATATATATATATATATATATATATATATATATATATATATATATATATATATATATATTCAGCTGGTGAATAGCAATCAGATCAATTCATTTCAAGTTTATTTAAAAAAAAAATAAATAAACATTATTCAGTTATCTTCTATCGGCGTCTTTATTTATACCTCGTGAGTAATCATTAAATACCTTCGTAAAGAAGTCTTCACTCAAAACAATTTGGTAAATGCACGCACACACACACACACACACACACACACACACACATACATATATATATATATATATATATATATATATATATATATATATACGGTCAGCACATTGTGGCCGTCTTTATAGTTTATGTCATTGAATGTTGTCATTTTGTTTTTTTATTATTAGAGCTTCCGTTACGTTTAGCCTTTTTATATGTGGATGAGTTTGTTATATTTGTATTTTCGACAAGTATCTTGCGGGTAGAGATTGATAGGTTTCCATATCTGTTTAAATGAATTCTAATATAGATAAGTGACATAAGGTCATTCATATATATATATATATATATATATATATATATATATATATATATATATATATATGAGAAATAAGTTGAAAATACAACTGGAGACTTTAAGAATTGAATCCTATTTTCATCATTAGAGACTGGAGCTACAAATTCAGAAACAAAGAACTGTACCAAATAAGAGGATGTATACCCCTTGTGGACTACCAACAGCAGCAATATCTAAAATAGATCTCACATGTAACTCGAAACAATAATCATAATGATATAATCAAGATGCTGACATTCCACCCTACTTCAAATAAAAGTTTAGGAAGGAAACCTCCGTCAATAATGGTAAGAGCGATAAAAGATAATCAACTTTATAAACCTGTTTTCCGGATATGTTATTTCGAGAGAAAGATTTTATAAATTTCAACTAAAATCAGCATTCGCTGCTGGTCAATGAATGCCAAGTGTATCCTTGTAGGGAAAAGGCTAAAATTGTCATTACCAATGTCGGACGCTTAAACTATTTAACTCAATATTGCATGACATCAATTTTCTTTTACAGAAAGGGTTAGCTAATACTTAATATCTGCCAGACAGAAGATTACCATTTGCTCACAAAGTAGATTTAACAAAAAGAGCAAAAACTTTAAGGAAATTGTACGCAGTAATGTTTTAATTTCCTTATAATTATTATCATCATTGTTATTATGATTATTATTATTCTTATTATCGAATATAGGATAAAACCCTTCAGGGAAAAGAAAGTTCCTCTGGTCTGAAGTCGGCTAGTAAATTACTTTCGAAAAAAAGCACGCAACCTTCAATGTTTAGGCGATACATGGAAATCCATAGTGCATTCCCAAACTTTTAATATATAGTGTAAGTAAATTGTTCTCGGTAATGAATTTTTTACCAACCACGTTAGAGTAGCCGCCCTAGAAATAAAACTCCATTTAACATCAAATGAACATGAATGGAAACAAATAAGCAGATAGTAAAATTTGAATTTTGAAAAAATTTACTGGCGGATTATTTCAGAAAACTTGAAGAAAAGGAAAGAAAAGGAAAAGACAAGAACGATAGAAGGAATCAAAAATTAAAAGCAACAAAATGAAGAAGGAATACGTGCAAAGAGGAAAACAATTGAAAAGCAGGCGACGAAATGACTGTGTTAAACGGAAAGAAAAATAGTCGAAAGATGGCTGAGTTTGATAGACGCGTCGACACTCACAACTTCAGGGACTCTTAGAATTACCAAAACGAAAAAGACAAACCAATATCAATCGGAATCGTAAGCGAGGATGATCCGAAAAAAGAATATGAATGTGTTGTTAGCGAAAGCGAAGATGTGTTTCATCGCACTGGCTCAGGTGTTTGTAACCTGTGACAAGTGGGCCGTTTCCCGCGTAAAGACGACGTTTCACATCTCCTCTCCGACAAGTGATTCATTGTTCCTGAGTCAATGAATTATCGCGCGGGAGATGTGCAATGTTAGCTCGCGAAGTAGTATTAGTAGTAGTAGTATTACTACTACTACTACTACTAATAATAATAAAGCTTAACACAATAATATGATTGAACATTTAAAATGGAAAAATATGGCGGTATTTCGGAGTAAGGAACACATTGCCAATGCAAGAGGAATATGAGGGTAAAGCATAGATAGTAGAAAGGCAAAGGTTTGTGGGAAAGAACAAAATAATCGAACGAAATACGGAATGTAGTTTCCAAAATAGAGAAATATCTTTGAGATGGAAAGAGTGTGTGTGTATGTGGGATAGAAGGTTGGAAAAATAAGAGACTTGCCCAAGGCTAAACTATCCTTAAACGCAATCAAATCCAAATTGATAATTCGTTATATATATATATATATATATATATATATATATATATATATATATATATATATATATATATATAGTGCATTAATCTGCTGGTTTGGGCGTCAAGTAGATTTCTTCGTAAAGCCATCTCGACTGATCAGGAAAGATTTAATAAAATAAAATGAAAAAAAAATTAAACTATTTTAAGAGGCAAAGAGAAAATCACCTTATTCAACGTTCTCGATATATTTTTGAAATGTTTCTTAATTAGTTTATTTGAAAGAATTAATAGCATCGAACCCGAAAAAAATAATGAGATAATTTACTTCTATCGAGGATCAGAGAGTAATATGTATGCCCAACTTGAAACGTGTTGCCTGCACACACACAAACTATATTCTGTTCGATTAATATACACGATATTTATTAAATATATTGTTGTCATAATAAAAATGAGAATAAGAAATGAAACAATATAACAGTTATATAATAATAAAAGCGATATTGAGAAACAGGAAGACATTTCAATCTATGTAAGGAGGAGAAACTATAAATTGTAGAATTGGTATCGTGAATAATTCAAGAAATAAATCAATGTAATTATTTCGAACTGTCGGCATTTTGAGCTGACGCACGTCTAAAAATCAGGAAAGAATAAATTTTGGCATTGAAATGAATAAACATAAAATCCATTTTGAAAAACTGCTAAGCTTGATACAGAACATGGCCTGATGAGTGGTGTTTAGCATGAAACAGACTCTCGCCTCAGGGTGTTGACTTCAATGCCCACTTTTCTATTTACATACGCTTATCCCTGATATTGAGCAATTAATCCCTATAAATATAGCACATCTTAAAATTATTTTATCATACATTATATATATATATATATATATATATATATATATATATATATATATATATATATATATATATATATATATATATATGTATGTATGTATGGAGTGAAAACTATATATAAATTGTTATATGTCAAGAAGAATTTTAAGAAAATTTTTGATAAGGTAGCATTCCCACGTTGCTTGTTCAAAAAATAATAAATGAAAGCGAAATAAAGCATATTCCTTTGCTGTTGTGAAAGATATTTAAGGCCTGTTATTTATTCTTTATAATAATAGCTTCTGTAGTTTGTGCAAGAGAAAACTCAAATTACTAAAAACAAAAGATCTTTCAGAGGAGACTATTTTATAGTTTGTATAAAATATTTAATGTGTAAACACAAGCATTCGATACTTGCTGTATTCTTTTCTGGTGCAATCGATTTGTGTGTAACCGTTTCAACCCGTTTCTTTTATACACTCGCACATATTTAAATTGCGTTTTCACAAAATTTCGAAGCAAGTGACCAACAAATTGTTTTTGACCCTACTGACGACAGTTCTTGATAATGATTGAGACGATCGAAATTACTCAAACAAAAATATGAAATTTGAACAGATTGTCCCTAATTTTATTTAGGATATACAATAATGTAAAAAAATTGAGAAAAACTTTAAATTATTAAACACTGTGATCTTTGTGGGAGAACATAGCAAAACTCGTTTAAATGGATTCTTAATACATCGCTATACTATATATGTGTATATATTGTCCTTTTAAATATATACATTTTAGTTATATTTGAAATTTACGCACACACACACAAAACACACATATATATACGTTTGTATGTATGTATGTGTACACACACACACATATATATATATATATATATATATATATATATATATACGTATGTATGTATGTACGTATGCATGTTTGTATTTAGTGTATTGCGGCATCAGATCATTATTCAAGCATATATTGTTAAATATAAGAGACAACAAATGTCTATTATGTTTGATCATGAGCCGTTCTAAACTTCGCTTTAATTTCGAGGGAAAATAAAGATAAAAATTGCCCAACATGTGAATAGTTTTATTCTGCTTTTCATTGATCTAAGCTTTCGGCTCACATGAGTCATCTTTAGAGTGGTTATATGGATAGTTAAACAAAGATATTCACCTTCAAAGATGATATTCTGTTGTGTTAACATACAAGATTTCTATCCGAGGATAGCGGTCGTGGAATAGCGGACGCAGGTCGTTAATTCGTGATGCTGTTCTATGACGTCATACCACGTGAGAGAATGAAAGTGTCAAAAATATATAGAAGTGCGACTGAGTGAACAGAGCTAGTATATATATATCAAGTGCGAATATCATAAATATATCATATCAATGACTAATTAATATATATATATATATATATATAGAAAAAAGAGAGAGAGAGAGAAAGAGAGGATAGATAGATATATAGATAGATAAGTGTACAGATATAGATACGCTGCAATCGTCATATATGCCTGACGAAGTGGGAAACAATGAAATTTTAAGTTGCATGAAAAATGTAGGTATATAAGTATTTTTTACTACATATATATATATATATATATATATATATATATATATATATATATATATATATATATATATATATTATGTCTGTTTATTATGCAAGTATAATGTCCAGGGATAAATATATATATATATATATATATATATATATATATATATATATATATCATGTATCCACATCATACATGTCTTATGTCAAGAGTTAATATGTATCATGTGGGAGTATGATATATATACATCATGTCCAGGGGTAAAAATATGTAACATATACCTATATGTATCATTCCAGTGATAATACATGAGTATGATGCATGATCATTTACAGGACTGATATATGTATCGTGTTTATTATGTCCAGGGCTAATATATTTACCATGTGTGAGTATCACATATGTATTAAGTCTAGGGATAATATATGTATTATTGAAAATGCTTCATCCAAATCCAAACGCGCACTGGAATAGAAAAAGATACCTCTGAAAAGCTAAGCAAAGTATTAAGAGACAGAATATTTTCGTTAGTAACAGAGAAAAGATTATTGAACTGTTACGCGATACCAGTCCTCCTATATGGCAGTGAATGCGAGACAATTTACTCAACGATGACGAAGAGACTTGAAGCACCAAAAATGTGGTTCTACAGAAGGATACCGAGAATAGCATGGATTGATCTTGGGAGAAATGACCAAGTTTTAGAGAAAAGGAAAACAAAAAGGACATTTAAACATAAAATCAGTTAAAGAGAGTTGAAATGTCTAGGGCCTATAAGGAGACAAAAAGCGATTAGAAATTTTATTACTCACAAGACATACTGAAGGCAAGTAGGAGAAAGGAAAGCAGTGCATAATCTTACTAAATTGTGTAAATTGTTGGTAGAAGGGGGATTAGGAGAGAAAAGCAAAAAGAAAAATTTAGTCAGAGCTACAAGGCATAGGAATTTGTTGAGATCCATGATGGCTAATACGGAACATAGACAATCGGGCCACATGTTCAAACATCGTAATTATTCTTAATCCGTTGTTTTATATCTCTTTGAATTCCGTAGTTGAGGTTTTATCATTATTTATATGCAAACTATTACACTAGTTATTGTTATTAACACAGCCTTTCGGCCAGTGTGCCATCTAGCCTTCATCGGATGGTCGCGGGTTCTGGTAACCTACATGGAATTCCGAACTGAACCTGAACACCAGAATTAATTACTATGTCACTAAATTCACGAACCAGCTTTCTTGATCGAAAATCGAACCAATAAGTTTTCAGCTCCACGTTGTATGTATATATGTGGGTTCATATATATATATATATATATATATATATATATATATATATATATATATATATATATATATATATCAATTAGCTTAAAAATGACGAAAATTGAGAAAATGCTAGGTCAATCGGTGAAAACTCCGAACAAGTGAACCAAGCAATTATGAAAAAGTTCGTCTACAAAACTCCAGAGTTGAGGGGCTGAATATAACCTTTATCGATAAATTACAAATCGTATACATATATATATATATATATATATATATATATATATATATATATATATATATATATATGAAGAAATATATACGGAAAAAACAAACAAAAATCCTAATATGCAATTATGCTGTTTTAATGTTAATATAAAGTCACGGTCGGACGTTTCAGTCTAGTAGGCCATCTTCAGGACATATTCATAGGACATAGACGGATTTATGATGCAGGCATAATATCTATCTCACGCACGGTGAATACAAGACCTGGCTTCTTTAATATTCCCCCTTTTCTAGCAAGATTAATGTTCGACAAACGTACATATAAGTATTAGATTAAAATAAAATTCTTTTCATTTTTCATTCAAAATACTATATTTTAGGAATACGTTTTCACAGCATCGCCGACGTGACGCCGACGTGATGATATTGAAACGGAATGCTGAAAAATTTCAGTTCTCTGTTTTGATTAGACTTACTCTTATGTCCATCGTCTTTTCATGTTGAATTAAATATAGTCAAATGTTAATTATGTTTTATGAATATGTCCTGAAGATGGTCTACAAGACCGAAACGTCCGACGTTGACATTATATTAACATTAAAACAGCATAATTGCATATTAGGATTTTTGTTTGTTTTTTTCAGTATATTTTTCTTCATACGATCGGATCTATATCCATATATTTGCTTATATATATATATATATATATATATATATATGTGTGTGTGTGTGTGTGTATGTGAGAGAGAGAGAGAGAATGTGTTTATGTGGGTGGTGTCTTTATGAGTCTATAAGTATTACGCATATATATACTTGTGTGTCTGTGTTTATATGAGCGTGTGTGCATATATGTGCGTCGATATATATGTGCCCGTTTATTTTTGTGCGTACATAAAAATAAACAACTGAAATACGAATTGCTGCAAATTGTTGGAGGCGGTAGATCGAGCGGGGTTGATGTAAAAAGTGAGACAAGAAATTACATTGTTGATAAGGTTCGGGTTCAACCAGGTTCGCTTGCTTGAAAATGACGCACCAAAGTCGTCCAGTGTCAGTGCGTGGGACTTGGGCCCACTGTGCTTTTTATGTGTGCCGTAGGCTTAATCGAAGAAAGGCCTCTTTATTCGAAACGTAGGCTCATCCTATCCTCTTTAGAAGTCAAACATGAAGATTTTAGTTTCGCAAATGGCAGGAAAAAATCTGAATCAAGCCAGCATTTTTTTGACATTTACCTATACACAGCTTATCTTACACGGTTGTATCAGTGCTTAACTCGTATCGCAGGTCATTCTGTCATGAGATCAATTCTCTATACCTACTCATTCTTTCGTCAAGATTTCCCACTATGAACCGAATAAATGAGCAACGACGAAACTTTAGAGAAAATGGAAACAAAAAGGAAAATTTTACTTGACATCAGGAAGAGAAAATCGAAATTTCTAGGGCATATAATGAGGAAAGAGGGCTTGGAAAGTCTGATGCCCAAAGGACAGATTCAAGGCAAGATAGACAGATGGAAACAATACATGACATAATGAGCTTGAGTAAAGGGTCGACGGAACAAGGTTTAGGGGAGATAACAAAAAGTGAATATTTATTAAGGGCTGCAAAGTGCATGAGATTATGGCGATCCATGATCGCCTACGTCTTGATGGGACACGGCACATAAAGAATAAGAAACTATTCAATCTTGTCTTAGAATATACCCGGCGCATATAGAAGAATAAATAGGAATCGATGGACACTTATTATTTAAGCATTCCATACGACATCCCAAATGAATCTACTGATCGAAAACAGCATTCTTGCTTCGGCTGACCCTGTGGCTAATATAATGATGATGTGAAGAGCTATCCTGATGACTCAGATATTCACAGTTTAGAGAAGGATGATCGCGAATATTCCCTAACAAGTATTTCAAGAAATAGGAGTCAAGATAATCCTTTCCAAATCAAAAACAATGATTCGGAATTGGAATGAAAGCAGTGATGGCACCCACATTGAATCCATCATCAACCTCAGTGTATGGATCAGTTATAATAAATAGAATTTCTTGTTTTTTTGATCATTTTTCCCCATGCAAGGCAGTAATGTCCCTAAAATATAAGGAGTTACTGGAATGAAAATACTTGCTTTTGATTTTATTAATCTGAGTCACACCTGATTCCTCGATAGTGTTTGAGTCGCGCTTTACAGATATTACTCTTTGACAGTCTTCTGCCAGTTTTTGGAGAGTCAATCCTTGTTCGTTCTCAAGCTTGGTCAGTACCCGTCGTCTGACTTCGGCGTCTTCTGCTGATACTAGACCTTGTGCGAAAATTAAGCACTTAAAATCATCGGCAGTCAGTTCGGCTAGTTTAAAATCATTACATAGCTTGTTCACCGATGCTGCAAACGTTAGAAAATCTTGCTGGTTGTATTTGACTGTGTTCAGGCATTTCCAACATTTGTGGAACAAGGTTGTGTGAGGCCCGAATAATTCCGATAGGAGCTTAATCGTCTCTGAAAAATCCAAGTCAGTCGTTTTCTTGGGTAATATGAAGTCTACGAACCTACTATGTTCTGTAGTTCCCAGTTTTCTCAATAGAAGACGTACCTTTTTTTTACTGGGCCATTGTTCACAGTCTACGTTGAATATCTTCGTAGCGCCTGTAAAAAGCCTGGAACGTTTTGTCTTCCTCTGGTACGTATTCAAAGGTTTCTATTGAATTGTAAATTGTACTCTGGGAGAATATTGTACCTTTTTCAGAGTTTGAGCCTCAATGCATTTACGAGTAATTCTTTAAGTTGTTTCTGTTGTAGTTCATCATTTTGAAGCGTAATTTTTTGGAATTCCATTTGCTGTTTATGTAAATCCAAAAATAGTTGTTGTTGTCTTTCTTCTGATTTTTGTTGCTGGTCCAAATTTAGTTTTAACATTTGGGCAACTACTTTTTGCAAATCTTCCTTATTTAAAAATGACAGCGCTTTTTTGTTGCTTTGAAACACGTGTACTAAGAGGAGATACACAAAATATCTTGATAGATTTTTGTTCCTTTTTTTTTCTTTTACAGAAAAAAAATATGGACAGACAATAGTTAAACTAAACCAATTATATGTGTTTAGCTTTTTCCCGTGGTTCCGTTAATTTTAACGTAATTGAATAATTTTTCACCACACTTATGTATTTTTTTTTTTTAGAAAGGTACAAAAAGAAGAATACTCACCTCAGTGAATTTGAGGGGAGAATAATTTTATGCCCGAGTTCAACTCAGTTACATAAAATTTTTCGATAGTTTTTTCCGAAAACTTGAGTATAATGGTAGTACTTGATCTTGTGATGTCAGTTTTTTTTACTTGTTTTTTCTCTGTGTGTATGGGTGTGTAGAAATCGTTTTCGTATTGGACAGACTTCCGTAGATGTCGAATCGCTAGTTTGTCAATGGCGTTTGGTATTGGAATATATGTAGACGCTGGGTGTTTAGCTTTTAAATCGCTAATGTATTAATACCAGCTTAATTTCACCTTCAACACTGCTGTGGGAACGCGTGGAGTTTGTGTATTTTTCGAGTACTGTCGCTATTGATACGGTGAGAACGAAATTCTCGAATCTTCTCTGTCGCCACTGTTGTGGGACTGGCAAGGTATTGCGGCTTTTCGACGTGAATGCGTTTCACGAATTCTTCGTCGACCCAGCTGTGAGATTGGTAAGGTATTTAGGTTTCGCCGTGAGTGCGTTTCTAGAATCCTGGGGGGCACTGATGTGCGTGCCAAAGTTGGGCCCACAGAAGTAAAACACGGAACACGGATTAGATGTAAGAAACATATATTAACAACAGGTTACAGAGATAGTGTAAGCAGAGCTTACTATAAGTTAGTGTCCAACACTAGTAGTCGTACTAGACTCTCACTGTCTCTCTGTGTCACTCTCTGTTACTCTCCTGTAGAGTGCTATGTCGCCTACTTAATATAGGCCTAGAAGAGTCTATTGTGTACGTAGTTTCCGCTCTCACAATAATTTCTTTTCGAAAATTTGTACCAAATTAACCATTAAAATATTTTTAGCTTAGTACTTTTCTGCAAATTTCACAATAGTGAATTCTGAACGAGACAGTAACAGACTTTTTGTTGTGATAACAATTCTGTTGCTGAATTTTGTTAGGCAAATATATTTGTTGAACACAAAATCAACCATATATGTCGCTGATGGCTTGTTGCTTTTTCTATTTTACCATAACCCTTCTTCAGGATCCTCTTTTAAGTTTTCTATGTCTCCGTCCTCTGTGCCAGACCCCAAGGAGTTTATATTGTCGGCGTTAAGGTTATCTAGGATTAGTTTCAATATCTGTGATTAAGATTTCTTTTATTGATATCTGTTTTTATAAAATCCTTGTTTAGCAAAACCAAGTTCAAATTAAGACATTCTTCAGATTTTCAAATTCTTGAAATTTTCAAATCTAAATATCGGCTGATAAACCAACTTTTATTCTGTACTTTTTTCAACGTATCAGTAATCTCTTGTTATTGTATATATATACACATATCCCCCATATATATATATATATATATATATATATATATATATATGTTTGTGTGTGTATTATTATTATTATTACAAAAATTATTCATATATATATATATATATATATATATATATATATATATATATATATATATATATATATATATATTACTTCGTATAAGTAGTCATCTATCTTCCGACAATTATTTCTTATATTGAAGCAATTTTTAAAAGCCCTTAATTCGGAAAATTCCGTCATTATAACTGCATATGTCGATATATATTTCTTCATCTTCTCTTACTTTTTGTAAAATTTATTATTAGCATGCAGCCCGGCGTGATTAAATTTGCCTTGAAAGATGTCATCATAATTTCGCATATTAATGACCATTTTTGGCATTTTAAAGAAAATTTAAAAAAAATTAAATATCACTATTCATCACCAGCAAAAATAATTTGAATAAAATTCTTATCTATGTTCAGACGTCAGCGTATAAACATACAGATAATTAAATTAAAAAAAAATCAGCGTAAATTGAAAGAGAACCTTTCTCGAGTGAAGAAGAAATATTTTGGCAATGAGACAGTAATTCACTTTAACGTTTTTTGCCTTAAATTCGATGGAATATTTTATTTTGAAGATGTTTGCTGAATAATTTGGTGAATAATTCTTACTGGCGAGAATCAAGAGAAACACTGTCACCGATTAAAGCAAGTAAGGGTGTTTTCACTTGGGACTGTTTGGGAGGGGGTATGATATCTTCATATGTGCCTCTTCACAATTAATTTACTTCATTGTCATCCAATTTCTGAAAGTTCAAAACGTACATCGGAAAAGAAGGCTGGAGAGGAAGCGTCTGTATTGAAGATTGCGTCCACCCCGCAAACAAAGGCCCTTGAAAAATACACAAGGCAAATGAAAAAAAAAAAGAGACCTGACAACAGTCATAAACTGCACCATAACGAACAAAAGAGTATCTATATGAAGTAGTCTCCGTTAGTGATGCTTAATATTTTATTATGTTGGAGAACGATATCAAACGTGTATATTAATGATAAGGCAGTAGAGTTTGAAACGCATTACTCAGCGCCCGACTGTGCTCACATACATTGTTTGCTCTACAGAAACCTTCAGCATTTGTCGATGAAAGTCAGTGGGTGCATTTTTCCGCATGGAGAAATTCAACGGTATTACTCGACTTTTATATGAAATACAATTTTGCCAGTTGATCACTAAAAAGTTAAAAACATCGTTTATTGTCGGGAAGGTTCAATTTATATTGATATTCCACGAAACTTCTTCCCTTGATGTTTTCATCTAAAATAATAAAACTGGATTTATTAATTTTGGAGCAACCCACTTATAAATATACAGTAGGATTTCTTGTTAATCATTTAGAATGTTTTCCTATCTGATCACGTGTTTTTGCATGTGTATGTGTGTGTGAGAGAGTGAGATAGAGAGAGAGAGAGAGCGAGACAGTAAGAAAGAAAAAGAGAAAGAGGGAACATGAAAAGCATTTGAAACCTGGGTTAGGAGAATAGTTCAGGAACTTTCAGATGAAGACATCTAGAATATTCCTCAGACAATTAGCTCCTGTTCCCGTTTCAAACTTTTGGAAACACATTTTGTTGTCCTTTATTTAACAAAAAATTCAAATGCTAATCACAAACTTGGAACATTAATTTCTTTCATTTTTTGTTTGTTTGTTATTCTTCTTGTTTAATTTTAGAATTTGTATGCATTTTTTATCCGTCCTCCCACAGTAAAGTTTATAGCGATAATATTTAATTATTTGTTATTATAATCTTGAAAAGTAATTGACGTCAGTGAAGTAGTTTCCTGCTTCGATTACCTAAAGCCCTCAACATTAATTGCTTGCCCATGAGTCAACACACGTTTACCCTGATTAATAACCTTGACGATCGCAGTCTCGCTAAAAACGAGAGTTAGCACATGTCTTTATATGTGTGTTCACCTTAGGAAAAAATATTTACTTCTCTATCACAGTTCGTTTTGTTAATGTCCTTTTTATCCTTGAGTTACAAATTTATTATTATTACTATTATTATTATTATTATTATTATTATTATTATTATTATTATTAACGTATAAAGTATATACTGAAAGAGTGATTAGAGTATACAAATGCATATAACGAGATTGACCATAATTTGACATGAGACTGACCACAATTTTAACATAAAAAATTCTAATCTAATTAAAAGAGGAAACTATTCACGAAGAGAAAAAATGTTTAGAAATTGCCTTAATCGCTAGTTCCTCGTCAGGAAATTTTCTTCCCGGTTCTTACAGCGTTTCAATATTCTTGGTAGATCTGCTGTTATCATAATGTGGGCTGGTATCCAGACCCTTAACTTCTCAACCACTCAATTTCTCACGCAAGTAGTGGGCTTCCAAACGCGTTTCCCAAGTAAACCTGATGGACACGATTCTCTTTTAGGTCTACTCTCTAACAAACAATATGGCATCTATTTTTCCAGATCTGAATATGAAGCTCTTGATAACAAAGGCGAAGCACAAGCTGTGGCTCTAGATATATCGAAGGTGTTTGACAGGGTTTGGTCTTCTACGTAAGCTCCAGGTCTACGTATTACTGGACACGTGTTTAATTTAACCCAATCAAATCGTGAAATGAATGTTATTTTGAACGGGCTCGCTTCCAGATCCCTTAACGCAAACGTTGGTGTCACCTAATGCTCTATCCTGGGTCCTATGCTGTTTATGATCTTCATCAATGATTTTCTTGACGTTATCAATTCCCAAGTAGGCATTTATGCTGATGACACTACAATTTAGTCCTGTCTCAATAGCAAATTCGCCAGAGTTGACAAAGTTAACCTGGCTGCTGTTCTTGAAAAGTACCTCCAATCAGTGCTTAACTGGGACAGGAAATGGCTAGTAAATTTTAATGCCTCCAAAACGAAACTGCTCTCATTTACCACTATAGAGAAATTTTCCTGTCCATCATCAGCATGACTGATGCGAGACCCCCATGGAGAGCAACACACTGCGTCTTCTTGGTCTCAAGCTTTCAACAGACGAAGTGAAACGACTACATCGAACCAGTAGCTGTATCTACTTCAAGGAACACTGAATCACTGTATCGTGCCAGAAGGTTTTTCTTGTAAGAGTCCACGTTGCACATTTAAAAATCTACCATTCATTCGTGGATAACTGTTGCTATATCTGATCATGCTCTCCTGCTACTCATCTTGAGGTTCATGAAAAAGTCCAAAGAAGTATGAACAATGTAATCGATCCTGACTTGGTATCTCGACTTTCTCACCGTAGTGACGTGAGTTCCCCCTGTCATGGTTACTGCTCTGATGACCTTTTTTCCCCTAGTGCCTGGACTACACAATTTAAGCGTGCTACTAGACTGACACCTAGGTACCACCCGTTTAATGTTGAAATAATTAAATGCAACCGTCACGAGTTTGAAGTCCTGAGCGACGAAAGACGAAATGCGTCACACGGAAACTTTTCTTTGTCATAAATACTTCCTCCATATATATATATATATATATATATATATATATATATATATATATATATATATATTTATATATATACGTGAGTGTGTGTAGAGAGAGAGAGAGAGAGAGATACATGGATAAATATAGTACATTTAGCAAACCTAGTGTTATCTCATATGCCACGATAAATATAATTATACCTTAGTTCTATTTCTAATATACTGTAGGATAGTAAGTTTATAGAATTATGGTAGCTGTTGTTGCTAACATCTCAAGATATTCCAACAAGTTGTCTCCCTTTAATTTTTAACTCGTGGTGACCGAAGAAAGCTTAAACTTCCAGGATATAGGAAAAACTTGTCTTTTTTTTTATTTTATGAAATTGTGATAACACTTTATTGTAATAGGATATTAATCTCGATATATGGGGGCCCTTAGACAAGAAATGAAACTTGTATATTCAGAAATCCCCTGGACAATTTAGCCATAGTTGTCGAAGCAATAGTTCGCCATACTAATAAATGTCTGAAAGCTAAAGGTCACCATTTCGAGCATCTCTTGTGATTTTAACGTCCAAAGGAAACTTGTATTAATCTCATGATATCTGAATAAATTAAGTATTTCAATATCTATACATACTCTTTTCTTTCCTGGCGTGTGCATAAAAGTTTTGGCGGACTCTGTAGGTAGTTTAAAGTCATGCTATATATATATATATATATATATATATATATATATATATATATATATATATATATATATATATATATATATGGGGTGAAAATGCTTAATATCCAGAAAAGAGCGTATGTAAAAATAACGATCTGGACACAGAGTTCAACAACTACTTGTGATAGTTTGCTTCACGAAATCTTCAGCCTATGTAGATTGTATAGTATCCCTAGTTTTTGTAGATTGCTGGACAAACATCGCGAAAGCAGTTTAGAAACCTGTTGGAGAGGGCATTTGCTTTATTAAGCCTCTCGAATGCACAGGCCTATAGACGTATTCCAATATGTTTCAAATAAAATAATACACGGCATCTACTGAAACGCGTGTATTCACAAAAATAACATTTAGAGTAATGAGAAATAGTAATGTATATAATTATATGACTTTTATATTATATGATATATATTACTACATAATATTACTGCATAATATTGTAATCTAAGTTTTATACTCGCCAAAGTGATTCGAACACTGGCGTTCCGACCATATTACCCAGGTTCAAATTTCATGATAGCCGATTTCTCAAGTGAGTGATTTCTTGATTAATATTGGACTGGGAGATGATCCCAGATTGCAGCACGTTTGCCCAATGCCTGAAAAATAGACCACTGCCTTATGAGAAAAATTGGACAAATAAATATCTGTGCTAGTCATCGTGACCGAGGGTAACCTTTTGAACCTGTTCAACTACTGATCATACATATAAGTATAGACCACAAGCAGACATTTTGAATGTCGAAGAAACAAACATGTACCAGAGCAGGTGTATGCAGCAGGGATTAGTTAGCCAAGAGCATAATCAGAAACTAGCATTATAGGTTGTCTATGGTCTTAAAAGTGATTCCATATATTAAAGTTATATTTTGTTAAGACCTTACTATTTATTAACTCATGGTTTTCATATGTAAGCGTAAATATTTCTTTTCAAAATATTAGGTTGGTGCAAAAATTATGTCGGTTTTTGACGTATTTTTTTCGTCAAAAACCGACATTATTTTTGCATTAACCTAATATTGTTTTAATCTTTCATGGCGTGACGTTTTCACCTGCATTTTCCATAAGCATCTGTGAACAGGCCGCCGGTGTTACAACAAAGACCCTGCGTCCTGTGCTTACCAGTGCAAAGGGAAAAGAGCTCTAATACAACAAAATATTATAGACAAAAACAAACATAGTGGCGTACTATATAACTAAATTTCTGAATAAACTTTACAATGCTTGTAATTCCGAGAAGTCTTCCTCTCCTATTTATTTTGTTCCTACAACGTTTCTGTCGCTGTATTCTACAGCCTTCTTTATCTTTACAACATTTTGTAATCATTTCACCCCATGCAAGGCAATAAAGATGCTAAGATACAAGGGGTTTCTGGGTGGAAAAGAATAAGAAAAATAGAAACATTATTAAGGCGCGAGAACAATAGATGTGTAATCAAGAAGAAATGAGATAATGATTGGCATTGCATTTAAATTTTGGAAGATCCAAATTAGCTGGAAATCATGGAATGTGGAAGAGTGTTTCACAAGCAGGAAGTGCAAGAAAAGAAACTTTCTGCATAGAACTTACGGTTACATCGCACCAATTCAACTGTGAATTGAATAGTATGGAAAGTAGTCTAACCATGGCAGTCTAAGCATGTTGTAACCAGAAAAATTTCAAAGAAATGAGTATAAAATAAATAATTCAATTAATCTAATAAAAAGTATTTCACAATGTGTAGAATATTTCCCCAAACCGTTATTTTGTGGGAAAGTATTTTTCCTCAATAACAATTTTGGCCTTTTTAAGTCTAAGTTCAACCGTTATCTTCCCTACATATCCTCATAAAATACATTTTTTACCTTCTCTTATATTCATATAGCAACCTCATTAAGTAACACTCTACCTTCAGTGTCTCTTGACCTTTCTATTGGATAAATATTAGTAAAAAAAAAAAGGAATATTCCGAAAGGGTTTTTCTTAAATTAAATGATTCTGTGCCCTGTATTTACATGTTAAAAATTGCATTATACGCGTTCATGCGATAAATTATTTTCAAAAATAAAACCACTTTTCCACAGTGTCCAGACAAAGTACATTCTTTAGTTACACCAGTTCTAACATTCAAAGCTAGGACCCGCCATGCCACAGCCATTGTAGCGAAACATCCTCATTACCTTCGTATCTCAAAGGTGGAATGTAAGTGCCATTCCACCGGCTTCTTCCTACGGACCTCTGCTTTTATGAATTGTCCCCAAAAGGATGTTTCTCCGGTCACTAAAACCTAACCTGTTCAAGTCTAGATTTACCCTAGTTAAGCGTGCTAGACGAATTCTGGTTATTGCAGATGAATCAATCCCATTTAAATTATTCGATCTTTTCTGTTAATTCACCCCAAACAATTTAAAGTTACTTATCGCAAATATTAATTCACCCCAAGAAATTATAAATTTTAAATCAAAATTTGTATTTTTTTCACACTTTTCACATTATAAAATTTCGAATTTCAAAATTTGATAAGCTTGTTGCAACAACTCAATACATCAGAATGAAAAAATACCAAAAATCAGGGAGTTCTTGGCACTTCGTAAGTGTGAATGTTATTCGAGGTACTTACAAGGAATTTTTGCTGTTTAAAAAAAAATATTGAAAAAATCTGTTTTTGGCTTAAGGGGGCTCGTGCGACGGAGACGTCACACTTAGAAATAGCACAACCGAATCACCCATGTTTAGAGCGATCGCAAAGGCCAACCCGAACGGAGAGCAACGGAAGGGCCTTGCACTGTGAGTATTTTGTGTGAATTTTATTAAATATAAATTCTTTTGATTTCGAGAGGAATTAATAATTTGGGATGAATTAAAAGAAAAGTTCAAAAATATTTATGGCACTGTATCTATGAATGCGTGATGCGTTCTCATTATCTAAAACGACTTATTGATGGAATTATATATATGTAATGGGGATTGCATTAACCGTTCAAGTTTGACCATAATTTCGATTTAAAATTGTTGCTTTAATTCGAAGAAAAAAAAAACGTAATTTACTAAGGTGAAAAAATAAAGAAAGTACAAAGATTTCTGAAACTTCTACGGTAAATTTAAGTTTAGGTTCTTCCAAAATTTCACTTCCCCCAACAAATATTCTGTGGTTACAATGAGGGATATTTAAAACAAGAGTGGTAAAAACAAAAAGTAAAATGTAAGGAAAGCGAATGGCATCGGCTACACTGTGCGTCTCAACCTTTTCTTTAAAACATGTCATTAAATAGATATTTCATTAATATATATATATATATATATATATATATATATATATATATATATATATATATATATATATATATATATATATATATATATATATATATTCCCCCACCTATGAATATATGATATTTTCTGGTATCCAGATGTCCAGTTTTTATAAATTGTAATATACGTTGAAGAATTGAGCAGTAGCTTCATGTATTAATAATATTACTGCGAATTTAATAGCAAGTAACATTTTAGGGTGCTGGGGTGTTCGCCTAACACTCGAAATAATTTGTCTCCAGACTTGTTTAAACGGATCGAACTTACTTCATCTGAACTGAATTGATGCTTTTTATCAATAAGGTAGGGTGAAGTGAATATAAACGGTCCTCACTGGAGCCTGAACTGGGTATTAATATTCCATTTTCTGCGATTTTAACCTGAAGTTACCCAGTCCTCACTTTCCAGTCTTGAGTTCAGAAGCGTATTCAAGGCTTTGTAGGAGATTAATTATTTGTTTCTTACCTCCTCATCTTACGTTTATAAAACAATTTAATTCACTAACCTTCTACCTTGAGTGGAACTTGGGCATTTTGTTTGTTGAACAGTTAGTAAATAAATACTTTGCTTGTATCTATTTTGATTATATTTAATATTTTGTTAGAATGGGGGGGCTCTACAAAAGCCATTTCTTCGATTTTATCATAATGATACCCGATATCATAAGCGATTGTGGATGATAGGAAAATAGATTTAGAACCGAAAAAAATATTATTTTGCCTTGCAACAGAATAAAACCAATGCTCCCAACGGTTTGTATATCATGGAACCTGTTTCAAATCTGAGCTGGACAATCCTATCAGAACCAACATCAACATTTGGCACCTTCAACTTGCATCTGTTCAGGTCGGTAATAAATGGATTACGCGGAGATCTTCCTGAAAAAAATAGGCTGTTTTTACTGTTGGAAAAATGTCTGTATCTTACACGTATTTACGAGCACGAAGAATTCAGCAAATGTTCATTGTCGACAAAAGTACATAATTTCATGTCGCAGTGAATATGAAAAAAAAAGGCGCTTTTTAACTGAAAATTTTTACTCTCTAAACGCATGATCATTTCTCTGTTGTAGTTTTCGTGAAAATAAATAGAATGCATTAATGGTCAATCCCAAATAAAATTGGAATCTTAAGAAAAATAAAACAGTCATAATGAAACTATCAGTTAGAGATGTTTTATTAGTTTACCATTCGCACATGCATTGGATATTACTTTCACATTTGATGCTTCTGCTATACATTTAGAGATTCTTGATAAAATACAATATAAGAATCTGTAACGTTATTGGCTCTGACCTGGCATGTCGGTTTCAGTCATTTCCCACTGCCGTAACGTAAATTCCCAGTGAATTTTCTATAAATATTTATATGCTAATTGTTCTGATGAATTTTCCTCTATGAAACATAAACTTTATTAATTTAAATGCATTATTAGATTGGCATCAAGGCCTAATCATTTTACAGTTGAAATAGTGAGATGTAAGTTCTTTGCTAACAATTTCTTCTCTCTTACTTCTCCCTTGTAGAAATCTCTTCTTGCTTTCCGGTCAACTTTGTTCTTCAAAGAATATAAATTCAGTGTCTATCGTTATTTTCTGTGTTCTTAATTCAGTTTAAGCGACCCAATTGCTTGAAGCTGAATGATATCTGTGTTTTTGTGTAGTTTTCTATTATGCTGTCTCTTCTGGTGAAAGACTTGTTAGTGTTACGCTAGTAACGTTTCATCACAATCGAGCAGATCAGAAATCTGCTCCAGTCCGGTTAAGCGGTCATACTCCCAATGAGGCTACTTACTCCGAATGTCTATTCGATCTAAAGTTTACGTCAGACCTCAACTGGAATGTCTATTCGGTGCCATCGAAAAGAGGCTTGAAGAATGGTCGGTGCAGAAAATACCTAACACCTGCTGTCATGATCTTTCTTTACAAGAGCATCGAGAAATTTGTACGAAAACAATTATTCGAAAAACATTTATCCGAATTGTAAGTGGTTTGAATGAAAATTAATCGAAAGAACAATTATACTAAATGATAATTATTCCAAATACCTATGTTTGAAATACGTATGTGGTCTTACTTTGAGAGAGTCGATACTGATTTACATAGAACTAATAACGTCCTTGAAGGATGGTATTTTTAGCAGCAAGTTTCATCCCATCATCTCACAATATGGAAATTCGTATACGCCCTTAAAAGAGGACAGGACGTGCAAGAAATTCATATTGCAAAAGTAAGAACAGGTTGCCATAATATCAAGAGCGCCATGAAATACCGCGACGTAAATTGTTTTAAGATCATACATATTTTTCCTACACTTGTTTTCGTATTTTCTCATTTATTCTGATGTGATTTGTCGCTCTTTTTACTTTTAAATAAAAATCTTTCATTTGACCCGTTCTTTGTCTTTTAAATTAAACAACAGAAATTCAGAGTTCTGTAAGAAACAAGAACAGGGATCGAACGCATGTCAGAAGTTCATATTCGCAGCTTCAGTTAAAACATAATAAACCCAGAAGTAATAAGAAAAGTACCTACTTATATAATCTATTAAAGAATCCTTGCCCAATGCTTGTTTGAGTTGTTTATGGTAAATCAATTTGGTCAAAAGCTAATAGAGCTCTTGCAGCGTCAGGACCACACACGGTTTTGAATTCAGAATTATTCTTCTATACCGATTACCAATCACAGCTAGAGATTGCAGTCTGTGCTGCAATTTAATCCATACTTGAGGGAGAAAAGAGGTGAATTTATATCTTTCCCAAGTGAATTTAATGAACTCGATTGAAACTTGAACTCGGCTCTCAGACTTCTAATTTCGAGACGCTATTCATTCAACCACAAACATATATTAACAAATGTAACATAAAATTAATATTTTTTTTTATATTATACGTTGCATGGATTTATGAAGCTTTTTTTTTTCTATAATCTTTTACTGTACTCGATATAATCCGTTTGCTCGAGTGATACCAGATGCCAGTATCATTGTTATGAAAATGGCGGTATGGGCGAAGTTTTTTTTACAAGGTTGGAATGTGAAACGATCTGGTCCGTGAAATAAATTAAGATAAGAATAATAAATGGAAAAATATATTCAAATTTATAAAATCCTATTTTGAATGTTGTTAATGGATAATCTCTTGTTAGCTTGTATTGCCCCAAAATACAATATTTCCCCTAGATCTAATTTTAATATACTTTCGGCAGTATGATAGTCATGTAATAGAAGAATGCCGATAGCTATTGTCCTAGGCATATCTAACAATTGCAAGTTATCTCCCCTTAATCCTTAGTTCAGTCAATCAGATAAATGATACTGCTTGGACGATCACGTCTCTTACAATTCAAAAACTAAATAGGCAGAATATCTTATCGCAGTAAGATTCTCTTTGTTGTAGACCAGTTGCCAAACAACGCTACAGAACCATGTTTGACCTGTTATTCCACCCATAGCTAGGGGAAAAAGAGATGGATGCATGCATTTCGCGAGCGGTATTTGCACGCAAGTGAATATAACTGGGGTTCGAATTCGGCTCTCCGATTTCTTCATTCCGGGCCCATGTCCATTGCACCACAACGTATATTCTTAGTCAGAACACTGGATTATAAATCTTACTGTTCTTTCTCTTTATTTTAATATATAAATATATATAATTTTAAAACCCTTTATTCTACACTCAACAACATCACTTGATAAGACTCTAGAAGTGTTGAAACAAAATGGCTATATTTGTAGTGATTTTATAACATATTAATTTTATAATTTTAGAAAAAAAATATATATATGTATATATATATGACTGACGTCATCGATAAATAATTTTCCTCTGAAGAAGATTAATTTTACTATCCAATACTACAATATATCTCAATATATCTCCGTGTATTGACAGCGGAACAGAGTACAATCTGTCACCACAGCATTAGTTCATTCAGTGAATATCATTGAATATGAATGGCATATAAAGACGGTCGGAGACTACACCAGCCGAAACTTTATGTGAATAAGAAACATGCAGAAAATGATCATGTCTCCACACGTAAAAATGTAATGACTGTAGTTGGTAAATATTCTTGATAACTGTTTTTAAGTAAAAAAAAGAAAAGGAAAAAGTTGAATAATATGAGTTATCTCCCCTGGCATATACAGCGAGATATAACAGTAAACTGTCGGTGATTGATTAAAGGTTCTAATTAATATGCATAATGCTTGGTTGGTTATGTGACAGGACCCATAAGTGATGCAGTTGTCGACAAATAAAACAGTTTTGCGGGTAGACGCTGTGAAAAGAAAATGCTTCCCTGACACATGGGTAAAGAAGCAGTCTCTTGTATCCTGACAAGATAGACAAGTGTGTAAAAAATATTTTTTAACAGACAATAGCTTTCTTTTTCAGGGCTGGGTAGAAGGCATGTAATTCATTTATGCACCTGTTGTCTTTCTGGAATTTTTTTTAAAGATTTCATGTTTTTTAATCTTCATCTTCCGACTTTTCTCTAGGTGTCTTTATTTTTCTTATAAATCTTTGGGTAAATATCTATATCTACCGCACGTACTAATGTGGCCTCTTTCATACATTTGGTATACCAAACAAAGCTTTCGATCCTAAATTCTCAATAATTTGCTGAAATATGCTGAAGCTTCGCTTTAAACGTTATGGTTATAGCAACGAAGTTGATGAATCTGATCAAAATACACAATAAAAATTCTTCTCAAAAATTCAAACGAAATGTATATTTTTTCATTATTTGGATAAAAGAATTGTTATTATTTCAATCATTATGGTTTTCTAATAAGTAGAATTTGATGTGTCTTTTTGGGAATCAACTGACAGCAAGACTCTTCAAAACTCGGTATATTTCTCAATATGTTTGAAGAATTTATTAATGGTGTCATCTAAAGATTACTTTCATAGATTTCTAGTTGTTGCCAAAGATTATCGTTCATTGTTCAAGGTGCGCCAGTAATAATGGTTATAATTTTCACATTTACATTTCGTACGTAATGATATGTTGGATTCGTTCTTAACAAATTTAACGCCATTTTATTACTTCTGAAAGGACGTTGCATTTTGAAGTTGGGTCATTTCACTTTCACAGATATCACAGATTTCACGTGTTTTTTCTGTTCAGAGTACATATATATATATATATATATATATATATATATATATATATATATAATCATATTTTTAAATAAATATATATATATATAATCATATTTTTAAATAAATAATTATATATATATATATATATATGTATATATATGTATATATATATATATATATATATATGTGTGTGTGTGTGTGTGTGTGTATCGAAGTCGAAGTATGAGGGTCAAGCAGATCAGTTCCCAGGAAATTGAGAGCCCACCACCAGCTCATGAGATTTGATTATAGTGGTGAAGGCTTTGTGCAGGACCATCCACACTTTTTGAAGGGCCGAATACAGAGACCTGGTGCAGTAAGTGCCACAAGGTCCCCAAACGACCCTCCGCAGGTTTTGAATTCAGACTTGTCCTTCTCCTAGACAAGTTGCCATCCAAGGCTATAGAACGCAGTCTGTCCTGCTATTTACCCATAGCTGGAGGGAGAAGAAGATGATTCACACTTTCCCAGGGGTATTAGCACCTAAGTGAATGTAATGGATTCGACTAGAATTCGATTCCTCAATCTAAGCAGCTATCCACCTTGCATCCTTATATATATATATATATATATATATATATATATTAAATACAATATCAATCGTTATCTACTGTCTTTTTGATTCCTCTTTTTTATTGTTCTCGCTCCTTAATAATGTTTCTTTTTTCTTATTCTTTCACATTCAGTAATACATTGTGTCTTACTGGCGTTACTGTTTTACTTTGGGTGAAATGACCATGTATATGAGGATACAGTGCAAATATCGAAAATAGAGGGTTTATAGATATAGACAGGGTCAATATTGCATGGTACCCTTCAGATCTGAAGGTCGCAATAAGATAAGGAATTAACAGTTAACATGCAGTGTGGATTTATTTATCCACAATATCTCTATAGATAATATCGCGCGAGACTCTCTCTCTCTCTGTCTCCGTTTCTACCTCTGTCTCTGTCTGTATTTATGTATGTCTGTCTCTCGCTTTCTCTCTCTCTCTCTCTGCGTGTGTCTTTGTGAATAAATAAAAATGGGACGTCTATTTCAAATAAGAAGTGCCCGCTATAATAAAGTTTAGTGTAATTAAAATGTCGGAATATAATAAATACATTAATTCTAGTGAAAAAATAATTCACACAAACACACACACACGCACACATTCATTTTGATTTAATATAGCTCTGTATTGGTGTTTAGTCAGTATTATTAACGTTTTATATGAATGTACAGGTGTTTAGTTAGTATCATTTACATCTTACCATGATTATTTAGTATTATTAACATCTGATATTGATGCTCTTTCCTCAACGGTTGCATATTGATATGTCAAAGAAGTTTTGTACTTATGATCTGTTTCTTTTTTTTTTTTTTTTCTCAGACGGTTAAGTTATTTACCAGTTTCTTACAGTGGTCTTTTATTCACCAACTACAACATTTTATGTAGGAAGCTGATCGAGTATATAAATAGTTTACATTATTTTAAATTGTCTCTCTATCTCTTTCGCTTTTACTTCTTGAACGTCAGATTATATACATCTTACGAAATAATGTTACCATTTTTATCTGTCCATAATGGAATTTTCTAAGATTTATATGCAGACAACTTCGTGTCATGAACTATATAATAAAAAATATTCGGTGAGATTGAATTTAGCGTATGTCACATTCCATGAGTTAATCACAGTAAAGTCACAATGATATATTTAATTTCTGTTTTTTTTCTCTAGAAAAAGTGGTAGTAATCTATTTTTTTAAATTAAAATAATCGTTCACTCTCCAGTAGTGTAACATAGCCCCATTTGTAGCGTTGAAACATATTTGTAATTGTGTAGCGATTTTTAACATGTTTTTGTTTAAATATTCTGAAATAAATAATATTTAGGTCTACCCAGTATTGAGTCCTCTTTTAAAGTAAATGTTACAGAAAGTGGAAGTATACTCCATTTGTTCCCATTTTACACACACACACACATACATACATACATACATACATATATATATATATATATATATATATATATATATATATATATTAATAAATATACATACTATCCCTCACCGATAGCACCAAACAGAGTCTCAAGCATAACACAATCTTTAGGTGCTTGAGTACAGACTGGCCGTTACGTAATTTATTGTTTTTAATATCCGGTTATCGCAATATTGGCGTAGCTAAATGCTATATTGGGATTACAGTTTTTTTTTTAATTTTCAAAGTTATATTTGCCATTTGAAATAAACGGGGTTTATATATATATATATATATATATATATATATATATATATATATATATATATATATATAAAGAAATTAATTTAGAGTTGTGAATATTAAATAAGTATAAAGGAAGATTCCTTGTTCTTAAAAAAACGCAATTTACATTGAAAACTAATCCGAATCAACGTATTTAAGCAGCTATTTATTTTATGCATGCATGTAAACATCAATTCATTTCTCTTGTTTAATAAGCTAGGGTGATTTATGTGTTTTAAGTTACCCAATTTCTCAACAAGATATAAGTTACATCTATTTCCTTTCCCGTTATGAGATTTGGCTCTTGCTATAATATCCTAGGGGATAAAAGGAGTATTATCAACATTCTTTTATTGCCAGAAATATTTAAAGAGAGCAGTGCTGTTTTTGTATTTTATATCGCTTAAAGTCATTCGATGATTGTAGAAACGAAACGAATTTTCCAAGTATTTTCAGTAGAACCAAAATAAAAATTAACATTGTTACCGGAATGTATGTAGCTCGGTATACAATATTATCAGTCATACATTGAGCGTTTAAGGAACAGTTCATATTTTTTCGATAGTTACATTTATTTTTTTAAAAGGTCAGCGTTGCTTTTGTTGGAAATATAATTGTTTAATATGACGTGGTTATATTAGGATATAGATTCATCTATGTTGTTAGCATAGCTATAGCTGATCTTGACATTATTTTTGCTAATATTTTTTTGGTGTTGCTGAATGGTTAAAGTGCCTATGAGTAATCAAACTTGGGCTAATTTATGTCATTTATCTAGAATTTTGTGCTAATGGTTTGATTCTTTATATTTAGTTCGTGAAATTTAAAAAAATTATCGGTTCCTTTCTCAGTCGTGAACTTGTTTTACGGAGGAGAATTACACCGTCATCTTTATAGAGTCTGGCGTTCTTAATGTTGAAAATAAATCTTAGTCGGCACAATAACATGATTCCACATGCCTCTGCTGAATCAAATTCTACCACAGCAATATTAAATTCTGGGTTACTTCTCTTGGTCCACTGATAGCCATTATGGAATAATATGAGTTTTTGTACCTGCTTTATGATATTTATTTCGCGATCGCTAATACAACAGTAATGTTTTGCTAGATATATATTTTGCTGTTTTAAGCTACTGGTTAATCCCTAGAGAATTTTTACTGTTTCATGAATGTTTTTTGCTGATTTTACCGATATTATTCTTAATTAATTTTCATTCCTCAAACGTTATTTTTTGCGGACGTGTTTACACGTGTGTGAGTAGACGCTTCTTTTTATTTTAGACAATATTTAATCGCATACTCGACTGCTTACACGAAAAAACTTAATAATGAAAAATCTGAGCGTATACTCAAATACGAATATTCACTAAAAATAACGCTTGAAGTAATAAAAATATATCGTATTAAAATTAAAATTACTAATTCATTAGAAATTATTTTATATGTATTTATATATATATATATATTTATATTTAGGTGTGTTTTGGTTGGTTGGATGTGCATTAAATAAATTTCAATAATATACTTCCAGCCAAAAAAAGGTAAAATGAAAATATATAAATCAAATATAGAATCAAATCGTTGGTGCGGGTCACGAAGTACAGAGATTTCTAATCGGAATGAAATTCTCATTTCTTCCTTACCTAATTAACTCCCTTTATTCGCTACGAATTTATGTACTTTTTCCTAACATCAATCATTTCGTTCAAGCCTCTTGCCGAAACGCTGTTTGTAAATCTTTTCGTTTCTTTTCTTCTAATTTTTGGGTGCATAACGATTGTCGCAATATTAATGTCACTTGTGGTGGCGGGCGGGGAGAAGTAAGTACATGGGCAGAGAGAGTGAAAAAACAGCTCGAATTAATTAAGTGTTCAATAATATTCTTTGGAGTACATCACTTTAAATAAATCATTTAAATATATGTGGGCGGGATTTGTTTGCCTCGCCTTTCTGTCTGTGTCGTTTTATGTGATACAGAAGATTAGCAAAAATAGATACACATCAAAAGATAGACCGTACACTCCCATGATGTAGGTGGGTATGTATATAGTCTTGTATACCTCTATACAGATGCATGAGTAGACTGACAAATATGTACAAAATGAGAAAGAGAGAGAGAGAGAGAGAGATAAAGAAGGACATGATACAGATAAACCCAAATCAAATAAGTCAAAAGATTTGAATACGCAAGTAATACATACATACATATGTATATATATATATATATATATATATATATATATATATATTCGCACACACACACACATATATATATAGAGAGAGAGACAGACAGACAGACAGACAGAGACAGAAAGAGATCGAGAGAGAGTGAAAAACAGACTGAACTTGCATAGAGAAATACAACTGGCTGCGATAGAAGATAGACTAATATGAATAGACTTGTATTATATATATATATATATATATATATATATATATATATATATATATATATATATATATATATATATATATATATATACAGGAGTCCAATGCTGTTCTCACAAAATGTAACCATGGTGGAATTGAGACTTTCCTGGTGCAATCACAACTTCGCTAGGCTTCTCATGTTAGAAGGATGAGTAATGACAGAATACCTAATGACCTCATGTTAAACCAACTTTAGAGTGGACAAATGAGTGTTGGACAGCCGTGGCTGGGGTATAAAAACAAGCTAAAAGTAACATCAAAGCTCTCAATGAGCCCCCTACATATTAGAGCGAGTTGTTCTGGATGAACCTAACTGGAGATATTTTTGATAGAGTGGTATCAGATATTTTGAAATCAGTCGGAGAAACGAAATAAAATGGCGTAAAAAAAGCATCAGCAAATATTTCTATGACAATACCCCGAGATTTTGCTGTTGCATAATATATGGAATTCTATACAGGTCATTTTCTAGACTGATGTGCCACATACGAAACAAGCATAAAAAACTGAATGAGGTTGTCGGATACATATATGTGGAAATCGACGGAAGAGTTCATCGTCTATATGAATAAATGCGGCACTGGAGCTCAATACGCCCACAGAATTCTGAGATTAACAGGCCCAAATTTACTTTATATTAATTTGGTATTTACTCGACCCCCATATCCACGACGTTGCGTTGTGTCACTAGGTCTGCTTAATGTAGTTAGCCTGGGCGGTTACACTGTCTCTGTCCATTGACGGGGCTGGTCCTAAGTGCACTCTGTCCAAAGACAGAGACGCAAGTGAGAGATGATTAATAGGATGTTACAAACTAGTCGAGAGAGTATTTGTATTTACTCAGCCCTACCCACAACGTAAGGTTGTAACACAATGTCGATTTAATTTGGGGAGCCCGAGCGCGTACACACGGGCTAGGAACAAAAATGCCGGAGCTATTGCAGCCGTCGGTTGAGTTGGCCCCTGTGCATGCACCCATCCCTCCCTCTGGTGCAATAAGAGGGCGCGGCCTCGGACAGCTGTTACCCAGGGCCGGGCACCTCTCATCATAATTTTCCTCACTTGCGACTCTGTCCTTTTGTTATTTCGAATCCGATGAAGCCTTGAATGGCGAAATGCATTATCAAATCTATTTTCAAACAAATCTATTCCATGAAACGTTTCCATTTTTCAGAATTTAAAATAACGTTGTTCGGATTTCTATATCCTAATATATATATATATATATATATATATATATATATATATATACACACACGCATACACATACAGACATATATATATATATATATATATATATATATATATATATATATATATATATATATATATATATATATATATATATATATATAGTAGCATGTGGAATACTTCCCGAAACAAAAGTGGATATAATGGGGGAAAATGGAAAATATTTTTAACAATGCATTTCGTCCACGTGTGTTAGGTTTGGTGTCGTCAGGCCAGAATGAAAGACAAAAGTGTGTATAAGATAAATGCGTTGTGATTTTTGTATTAGGTTGGTGCAAAAATAATGTCGTTTTCTCACATATGTTACTATGTGAGAAAACGACATTATTTTTGCACCAACCTAATACATTAAAACGGGCAATAAATTATAATTTCTTATCAGATCCGATGACCATCCATCATGTACTTCACCTTTTTTTTAGAATCGTCAATGTATATCGCACTTTAAATTAGAGTCGACCTTCGTTTTCTCTACTAGCTTTTATACCACATGGCGTTATTATCGTTTATTTTTAAACTGTCGTAAATATGACAATAAAAATGAGTACAAACGCAAATAGTGTAAATAAAAAAATAAATAAAAACTCTTGTAATATAATATTTATCGTGTAATTCGTTGAAGGATTTTCCTGATTTTTATTGAATCTCACAAAAGGATAGACACAAGTCAACAGCACAAAACACAGCTTATAAGCCAATTTTCCCCCAAAAGCCTAACGATTCAGAATAAGAAATTTCCAAAACAGAAATTTGGGAAAACATTCGAATATTTCATAAATTTTATTGATTAACCAATAATTTGTTCTTTACCTCCCTCAGAAAAAGGTAAAAAGGAAGAGAAATAGTCTCTAAAAACGCCGTAAGTATAAAAATAATGTATGTCTTTATTCAAATGCTGTGAAATTAGATGAGCAACTAGTGAATAAAGTGACATTTGACAAAAGGACATACTTGATCTCACCTGAAGTACCCTTTTGGTCAGGCCTGTTTTCTGTGCGAGTTGTTTTAGGTCCTTTGTGTCGGGGTTATGGTTGAGGGCGAAATAGGATTTGAGTGTACGAAGCTGGTGGTGTTTGAACGAAGTACGCATTCGTTTCTGCCGTGGGGTCGAGTAAGCGTCCCTGTCCAGATCGCTGGCCTGGCGGTCAAGATTATCAGTGGCACCCACCACACCTAAGACACAAAGAGAGAAAGATACAAGTAAGAACAGAAAGATAGAGGAAACAACAACAAATATATAATGAAAATAAACTAGAGGACGCTTTCAGAATAAATGTCTTATGTTGTTCACTCAAAGGAAATTTAAAGAAACCTATTCATTTCTTTTAAGCTTTCTTTCTATAAACTTTGATTTTTCTTGTTTTTCTGATTGAGAGAGAGAGAGAGAGTATGGTCTTCGCTAAGAGTTACAATTATCACTGCGATAAATAGACTCGAGGGGCCGAGTTCAAATTCCACCTAAATTGTTGTGTTCACGTTTGCACTGTGCTATATAAGTCAATCCAGAATTCCTTTAAGGGGGGTGACAAATCTCAGCAATTCACAGATAATAAAAAAAAAAACTTATCTCTGCTACAATTGCCTTCTTCCAGACACTTCGAGTATGTGCCGTTCTTCGTGACGTGGTCAATCATGGCTTTCCACAATTCCCTGTCCTTTGTAGCTCTTAATATGTTTTCTATTTTTGCTATCATTCTACTAGCTCTCTTCTGCTAACCATTAAGTTTGTTAATTAGATTATGCGTTGCTTCCTTTCCCCACTTACATTCATTATGCCCTGTTAATATCAAATTTTCCAAACACTCTTTCCTCATTATGTGCTCTACAAATTTCAACTGTGTCTTTCTGATCTTAAGTATAAGTCTCTTTTTTGGGTTTTTGTTTTCTATAAAACTTCGTAATTGCTAACATGTTCAATCTAAGGTAATCCCAACATTCTTCGGTAGAACCACATTTCTGCTGCCCCTAATCTCTGCCATTCACTGCCATACATGAGGACTGTTATTATATAACAGTTAGTATCACATTAAAAACAATTTTCGGTAATTAAATCAAGCATTATGGATATGCATCTGATGTAAATCGATCCTGAATCCTAGGAATCAATATTTTTTCCTTCCATGGATAGCATCTTAAATATTAATAATGATTATTTAATGTGAAGATAGTTTGACACTTATCGGTGCATAAAACGGAATCGTCACGAATAACTGGGTAGTCAGTTGCTTTCAATTTCGCTCAAATTCCCTTGTGAAAGGCGATAGCATAAATAGCAAAGTAGACTGACCTCGTTAGTCGTAGATGGCAGCTTGTTATTGAGAAAGAAAGTTCTGAATTCAAGCCTGCGGAGAAGGCAAGTGAAAACCACTCCACTAACTTTCCCAAGAATATCCATCAGAATTCATGATTATTAAAGCTGTAAGGAGTTATGACAGATTACGTCCTGAAGACGTAGGGGTTGACGGATTTAGGAGTGTTATAATTTGTTTTTAATTGATTTTTATTGTTAAATAATAATTTAGCAGACTATTATTTTGAGGTATCTCTGTTCGGACTTCCTGAAGTTGAAATTTGAGGTCATATAGTAGACAAAACTATATATATATATATATATATATATATATATATATATATATATATATATATATATATAAATCAAAGACCCTTCCTATGACTCCACAGATGAAGAGATTGCTTAGCAAACCTTTGTTCCAAACCATGTAAAATATGTTCTTTGAACCTGTAAACGATTTTCAGCGCACCATGTCCTCTTATCCAACTCAATTCGAAATTAAGATGTCTTCATTTTCGAACGTCAAAGTTAATCTTAAGCCATCTTTAACTAATTGTTTGCCCAATTAAAGTTAATAAATAAAAAGCGGCGTTAGTTTGCGCGCCTTATATATATATATATATATATATATATATATATATATATATATATATATATATATTGATCATTGCTGAATAATGATAGCAACACCACGCCGTAAGCGAAATTCAGATCCGCATCGAAATTGCCATTATTAGGTATTTTGAGTTTTTAGGGTTTTTTTTTCGTTTCTATATCTATCTATCTATCTATCTATCTATCTATCTATCTATCTATCTATCTATCTATCTATCTGTCTGTCTGTCTGTCTGCCTGCAAGTAGCGTGATAAAAAATTTCCAGCCGACCCAGTTTTTATGTCAATATTTCAATAATCAAAGACCAGATTATTGATTTTGGGAGGGGAACTGGCAAATTACTTTTCAAACTTGTCATATATATATATATATATATATATATATATATATATATATATATATATATATATATACACACAAACACTCATAAATAATTATTTGTATTTGTCTGTGTGGTCTGGGACCACAAAATTCATTTATATATATATATATATATATATATATATATATATATATATATATATATATATATATATATATGCGTGTATGTATGTATGCCTCTTGTCTTTGCGCGTCGCTCACGTATTACCGTGTTTATGTGTGTGAGGGTGCGTGTGTAAAAGTTCCTGCAAACTCGTTTTGGGAAACTGGATAGACAATAAAATGTAGAAAACCTGCTTTTTGAATTAGAAAGCAGGACTCATTTGTACGCTGAGAAATCACACACAAGCTGCCACACCAACACTCGGGGACACACGCACCCATTTTTTGTGTGTATATATATATATATATATATATATATATATATATATATATATATATATATATATTCATCTTGTAGAAAACCGGACATACATATACCCAAGGGAGAACAGTTTATCGGCCAAAATTTTTTTGATTGTAACTGCAATATTCTTCGTATAATAATATGTTGATACAAGAATGCATAAATTACGTACTTAACATACATACACACCGGATACATATACACACATTTAGATGCGTACGTATGTGTTTGAGTGTGTGGTAAAGGTCAATTCTCTCAAAGGCATGCATTCACTTAGAACCATATGCGTATTGCATCACATGGCAAGACTGTCATTATGTATGTAGAGACATACACAGGCAGAATTCTTTTGAAGGTGACAAAATCTCCGTCGAGATTCCCGACCCAATATTTCTGTTCTGACAGATGGCAGAGCGATGAAGATGACAACAAAATTTCTGCTTCAAGGGCGTTCAACAGTGAATTTTTTTTCATGCATTTCACACAACATCATTTTCCTGAGGAAATACGCACACAATCACATTTATCTTATGTCGTGTTGACATATATACATACACACACACACACACACACACACGCACGCACGCACGCACGCACGCGTGCGCAGACACGCGCACACACACACACACACACACACACACACACACACACACATATATATATATATATATATATATATATATATAAGAAAAGGTTAAATTTTGAATTTTGTATTGAGCGTTTTTGTTGTCTATACCTTTTAGGTGCAGCTGTTTTTATATTTCCTCTTACATTCTATCTATCTATCTATCTATCTATCTATCTATCTATATATATATATATATATATATATATATATATACCCAAGTATATAATTGGTGTATACGGAATGAATTCCAATAACCAACAATTACTATTCTTAAGAGAGTGCTCAATAAAAAGTAGAGCAGATATAATTATTTATTTAAAAAATTTATAACATAAATATGTTATAAAATCACTACAAAAATATCCATTTTGTTTCAACACCCAAGACACCGGGTGTGTTGAAACAAAATAACTATTTTTGTAGTGATTTTATAACATATTTATGTTATAAATTTTTTTAAATAAATAATTATATATATATATATATATATATATATATATATATATATATATATATATATATATATATATATATATATGACCGTTCGCCACACAAGAGAGAGTAAAGGGCACAGTCTATCCTGCTATTTTCTCATAGCTGGTGGGCGAAGAGATAGATCCATTACTTTCACAATGGTGTTAGCACGTAATTGAATGCAATGAACTCGACTGGAATTCGAATTCGGCTCTCTCATTCTTCAATCTGAGCAACAATCAATTACTGCACCTACTTAAGCAGAAGGACAACTCAGAATTCACACCATGTGGAGCGTCGTTTGGGGATCTTGTGAAATACTACGCACTAGTTGTCTGTATAGGGCTCTTCCAAAAATGTAGCTTCTGTACAAACCTTCATCCTATAATCAAATGACGTGTGGGTATGTCTCTGTCTGTTGGTTCTCAAAACTGACCTGGATATTTCGCATATGCTTATTTCTGGGTTTTCTCTCAATGTTGGTATGAGTCGTTGTTGTGTAAGCTGGACACGACTATAATTCTTAGTACGGGTATTGCTGTCATTTTAACATATATTAGGGGTCTGTTTTTTAACATATGGAAATGCTCCGGTTTCACAAGATGAAAAATCTCAAGCAATCTGAACAGAATTTGCAAAACAGGCATATGTATAACAATTATACATACATATATATATATATATATATATATATATATATATATATATATATATATATATATATATATATATCCTAGTGAACCAGAAACTACCTACCTAGGTTTCACCTAAATGGATCTTCAGAGCGAACTGTCTGAAGAGGATATGACAAAGGCATTAGTTGTGAGAACAAAGAGTCTATATTAGTTCTCATGGAAATTTTTAAAAAAGATACTAAAAAAATGAAAAACGCAATGTTTAAATGGGAAATAATTAAAAATTGTTATAGATATAAATTCGGCAATAGGTATTGCTGCCTGTGCATGGAAGAGAAACTAGCCATAGATATTTTAGTAAACTCGATACGTTACTTAACCAAATATCAGAAATGGTTAACGGGTGTAAATATAAAAATCATTTTTATTGGAATAAAAGAATACTTATTATTTGATTTTTTTAACGTCGGTTTTTTTTATGCTAGTTTTAGTTTTTAGTGTTGTTTTGCTACTAATAAATATGTTCTTTGCCATATCCTCTTCAGCCAATTCGCCTTAAAGATTCATTTAGGTGAAACCTAGGTTGGTAGTTTCTGGTTCACTGGCTTTTTTATACTCTGCTATACTTAGTGTATTTGACATTTTATGATTTTTCTTATGTTATTCTATTGGGATTTTTATCAATTTGGCTAGGGAATTACGGTGTCGGGCGATTTTTTCGACCTATTTGGATGTTTTTAGGCTTTTCTTTTTTTCAAATTTTTTTCACTAGATACCAGTTTGTTTAAATATATTTTTATTTGCAAATTGTGTCATCCGGGGTTTTTTATATGAGTTAATTATTGGTATTAAAATATATATATATATATATATATATATATATATATATATATATATATATATATATATATATATACAGTGTAACCCAGATATAAGAGACCCGGATATAAGAGAAACCCTGATATAAGTGAGATTTTCTCTGGTCCCAAATTAGAGCCTGTGTTAATGTATATATAATAGACCAAACCGGGATATAAGAGAAACCCGGATATAAGATACTTCTTCTCCGGTCCCTACAACTCTCTTATATCCGGGTTATACTGTATATACACACACACACACACACACACACACACACACACACACAGATATATATATATATATATATATATATATATATATGACGATTATCACTACTTTCTATTTCTGTTATCCATAGCTCAGTTTTGCATTTAATTTTCGGATTCTAGTGCCATTGCTGAGTTTGTTGATGAAGATTATTGGTATACCTCTTGATCTTTTCTCATAATGTGGATCACATCTTACAAACTGATGATCAATTTCTTGTTTATTTTTGCAATAATGGGCTGCTGAGCTACACTCGTCTTTCAAAGATTGTGTCCGTAATTTTAGCTAGGCATCCATATAATTCTTCCTTGAGCATATTTTTTCCAGCTGATATTTAATGCAGTTCTCAAGAGTCTAAAGTACGCACCATCTGTTTTGCCAAATTCCAGCTGCTTGAGCCGTTTAAGGGACTTCCTCTTCTTGGTAGGTTTGTACAATAATATTAATAAATAAATAATAATGAACTCAGGATGCTCTGTACTTGCACCAAATGAATATGAACATCGTCATGATAAATTGAAAAATTGAAAACAAGAAAAATAGCAGCCATAGGTGCTCTTGGAATGAGAAAAATGGAACACAACAACACATTGAAAAAATCCCTGACAATCCCAGCTTAAAAGAAACACAAAAAAAAGCTTTGGTGATTACAGCCCATACACTAAGAACTTTGGCTATGTAACGCTAGTGATGTTATGGGTGGTAGAAAAACAAATCAGGAAATGTAACCATAAGAACACACCACTTCCTGCCTTAGGTCTTCCCGCAGACTTGGTACGTAATGTGACCATAGCAGAAATTGAAATATAATAATAATAATAATAATAATAATAATAATAATAATAATAATAATAATAATGAAATGATCCTGGAAAATTGCAGGAGACGACGCAGAAATCTCAGTGCAGCGTGGATTGATTATCGTAAAGCCTTTGATAGTGTTCCACATTCTTGGATCCTTAAGGCTTTGGAAATGTACAAAGTCTCCCCTGTGGTGTTAAACTTTCTTAAGCACAGCATGGGGATGTGGAACACAAAACTATACCTTAGGCACACCGGGGGCACTGCTATATCCAACCGTCTGAATATCCGACGTGGAATTTTTCAAGGAGACTCTCTGTCACCCCTTCTGTTTTGTTTATCCTTAACCCCTCTTACACATGAACTGAACAACAGTAGCTATGGTTACAAAATAAATAAGAAAATTTTCAATCACCTACTATACATGGATGATCTCAAACTCTTTGCCAAAGACGACAATGAGTTGAAAGGCCTCCTCAATATTGTAAAATACTTTAGTGACGACATAGGTATGGACTTCGGATTAGATAAATGTGCAAAAGTAACATTCAAGAAAGGTAGAATTACAGAAACACCCTCAATAGATTTAGATTTTGTCACAAAGATTAGGGAATTGGAGCATGAAGAAGCTTATAAGTACCTAGGAATTAGCGAAGGAGATGGCATACAACACCCCCAAATGAAAGAAAAAATAAGAAAAGAGTACTACAGGCGTGTACGTCTGATACTAAATACTGAACTAAACTCAAAAAATAGAATATCAGCTATAAACACATTGGCTGTCCCAGTGGTGCATTACAGCTTTAATGTCCTTAACTGGACCATAGCTGAAATTAAGCGAATGGACGCCAAAACGAGAAAGCTTCTCACTTGCTATCGCATGCATCATCCCAAAGCTGATGTTGATCGTCTGTATGTGCCCAGATCCGAAGGAGGCAGAGGATTAGTTCAACTAGAACTGTCCTACAAAACTACAACAATTGGCCTCCAAAAATACTTGGAAACTACAGAAGACTGGATGATGGTATGCGTCAAGGAACATGAAAGTAGTAAGCGTCTTTACTCCGTAATGAAAGAAGCCAACAAATTCAAACTGGAACTTCAAATGGGCGTAGAGATGCAACTACAGCACAATACACCGACTGAAACTGCAAAATACTTGAAAAAGACAGCAAAGACGAATGCAACCGACCAGATACAGAAGCGATGGCAAGATAAACCGCTTCATGGCCAATACTCTGCCCGTATCAACCAAGCTGATGTAGACAAAACCCGTACCCATCAGTGGCTACGCAGTGCAGGGTTGAAAGCGGAAACTGAAGGTTTTATCCTTGCTGCGCAGGACCAATGCTTGCTAACTAGGAATTATCAAGCACATATACTAAAATATTGTGTCAGCCCAAAATGCAGATTCTGTGATAAATATCCAGAAACGATTGATCATCTTGTATCAGGTTGCACGATGTTGGCACCCACTGAATATAAAACCCGACATGACAGAGTGGGCCAATATCTGCACTGGAAAATCTGCAACTTCTACGGGAAGGAAACTGAAAGAAACTGGTACCAACACCACCCAGACCCAGTTACGGAGATAGGACCTGTTACAATTCTATGGGACTACACAATTCACACTGACAGAACAATCAAGGCCAACCGACCAGATATTGTTATTAAAGACCACAAACAAAAACGGTGCCTCCTTATTGATATGGCAGTCCCTGCTGACTGCAATGTATCTTTGAAGATATTCAAAAAGCTGTCAAAATACAAGGACCTTGAAATAGAGGTCTCGAAAATGTGGCATATGGGAACATCAACAATCCCTGTTGTAGTTGGAGCCCTAGGACTGGTTGGAAAAGATTGCAGCAGACTAATTGCAGGGATCCCTGGAAGCCCATGCCTCAAGGAGATACAAAAAATTGTTCTGACAAGTACAGCCCACACTTTACGAAGGGCTCTATCTATGTAATTTTATTTTTTTATTTTTTTTTTTTTTTGTCAGTGAAAAGGGTCATGATGCCATTTCTAACCTTAGGTCCCTGGGTGGGACCCGGAAAGAAATGTGTAAACGCCAGAAAGCAAAGAAAATAAAAATAATAATAATAATAATAATAATAATAGACTTTTTGACTAATCTAACTTGTTGGCTAATGATAATCTTAAGCCTGACGAGTGTTAAATCTGAAGCAAGCACCTTCTTTTTATCCAAAGAATGTCATGCTGTGCATCTGGTAGATCTGGAAAGGAATCCTATACTATGATCTTCTGCCAAGTAACCATTCAATTAATTTTGAAAAGTACTGCTCGCAACTGGCCGAATCAAAGGCAGCAATTTAAAAAAAAAAACGCACAGAATTGGCAAAAAGAAAAGCTGTTGTTTTTCATCAGGATAGTGCCAGATATCACGTTTCTTTGGTGACCCGACAAAAATTGTTGCAGCCAAGCTGCAAAAAATTTCCCACTGACTATATTCGTTATTGTTCCTTCGGATTTTCATTTATTCAATTCCGTGCAAAATAATCTCAATAGTAAAAATTTGAATTCGTTGGATGACATAAAAAAAAATCACCTTAATGAGTTCTTGGCCGAACAACCACCGAATCTTTAAGTTAAAGTTAAAAAGAAAAAAGGATATGCAACAAAATGGTTCATATTTAGTTGATTAAATGTTTAATGGCATAATTTTGGTTTGTGTTTTAATTTCCCTTAAAAATCAGCATGAACTTTCCGGACAACCCAGCACATATTTTGTTTAGGAGTTCTGCCTAATAAAACTCATCAGTTTGATAGAGAATGACACCTTTGAAAGTGATAGTAGTGGTATAGCCAATATAATTATTCATGGATTTGGTTTGATCAGGAATGCAGTTTCTTGAAGGGCATGTGAATTCAGAAATAATAATTCGTTCTCAGTAATTTAGATCTTTTACAGGTGTGTTGTATTTCTTTCTGATAAGGTTAGCCGTTTTAATTTTTTTTATATTAGATAATTTAATTTTCTTGTTCTGATCGTTCGCAGTTGTGTATTTCTTTATAACGTTTCTAACAGACAATTCATTTTAATCCTAGTTAACGTGAATTTGGTTTTATAGAAAATGTTAATGTTATTTTTTAATCTGTATGTTCAGTATTGTTATTGTTTAACTTAGAAAGAAATAGTCTAATCTGGTATTCGATGGGTTAATTCTGAAAATCTTTGTTAACTTACGTCTGTTTCACATTACTGAATTCTTTAAGGAAAAGCATGAGAAGATGAATTCTCGGGCGTTCTCTTGAGGAAATCTTTATAACGCCTATTTTATATCTAAGTGGGAGGTTTACTCATAAAATGAAGGTAGCAAGTGTTTCTACTACAGCTTTTTTTATATAACGAAGTAGTGAATGTGTTACGACTGAATTCTAGAGAACATTTGAACAATCTTTACACCCTTTATGTCCAGAAAAGAAAACAATTATACGAACACAAGAAAAATGAAACATAAAGCTTAACCGCAGTACTCTGTCAGTCTTTTATAATGAAATTTGTATAAAAAAAAAAGATTGCTGCCCAAATATCCAATTATTTATATTGATAGACTTCTGGAGTAATGGTGGAGTAATGGATAGCGGTTCGGATTGAGGAATCGGAGAGCCGAGTTCGAATTCCTGTCGAATCCATTACATTCACTTACGTGCTAATACCCTTCTGCCCCTCCCAGCTATGGGTAAACAGCAGGACAGACCGGCTTCTATAGTCGTAAATGACAAATGGTCTACCGCAAAAAGAAAAAAATCTGCCTCGTCAGTCATGTATCGAAAGATAAATGATCACTTAAGCGTGTATCACGGATGGCACATAACTGACTGACTGAATGACTTGATAGACTACCGCTGTATACTCTTCTTACGTCTTATTATTCCTATGATATAGAATCTATCTATCTATCTATCTCTTTATATCTCCCTATTTAGTTACCTATCTCCCTCACACACTCTCTCTCTCTCTCTCTCTTTCAATCTGTTCATATCTATTAGGTTGGTGCAAAAATAATGTCGTTTTCTCACATATGTTACTATGTGAGAAAACGACATTTTGCACCACCCTAATATCAATCTCACTCACTTTCAGTTTGTTCCTATCTATGTTCATATCTGTCTATCTATGTAGTTATCTCTCTCTCTCTTTAGTTATCTCTCTCACTATCTCTCTCTCTCTCTCAGTCTGTTCATATCTAACTATGTTTAGAGCTACTGCACATTCTGTCTGTATAACTATTTCAGTTTGTTCGTATTTATCTGTCTTAGTCTTTTCCTCTCTGCCTACCTCGTAACTCACACGTGTGCTCATGTGTGCATACATATAGGAAAGCATATAACAAAGTGTATCTTATTTTTCAGATCCCCTCCAGAGCGTCGAGGCTTTCATTCAATCCTGTTACGGCGGAGAGTGAGGCAGGGTGGAGGGTGTGGTCTAACATAAAAAAAAAATAATAAAAAAAAACACAGCCGATAATTAATAAAACAGAAACAAACATTTTGTGAAGAAACGTGGGTTTGGAGAATTTATAAACGGGGCCATTAACTTCTTTTCTTTTCATTGCCCATGGCTTTTTTTTTTTCAGAGTGGCGATCTCTCTCCCTCTCTCTCTCTCTCTCTCTCTCTCTCTCTCTCCTTCTGAGGTAATGCTCGTGAAATATTCAAATTAAATTGACTAAATTTTGCAAGTGTTCATGTTTTCTCTCAGTCTCATATAGATAACCCAATAAACAGCTGTCTTCTCTCACCTGTTTTCCCGAAATTCTGTCATCATTTCGCCTAATGATTCCTCCACTGTATCTATTTTTCAAAGTTTAACTTGTAAGGACAATACATTGGATCTAATGCTTACGGAAAAGAATTTTAAGATATTAGGACTCATGCAGGAAGCAGGAGTGCTGGACAACTCAACAGCGCTTACTCAATACCGCCGACTCCACACCGTCGACTTGAGCGCCAAGACAACTCAGGACTGAGACAACTCAGCACAAGAAAAACATAACATTTTATAACCGAATAATAGGAAGTTTTTGAGGATTAAAACCATAATTAGCAAATATCTTTACTTTATTAAAATAAATTTCATTACAACATAGTTTATTAGAAATAATTAAAAATAAAGTTTACAAATTAAGGTTTTAATCCTTAATAAATTACTTTTATTCGGGTATAAAAATAGTTGCTGAGTTGTCTTGGTGCAGAGTTGTTTCAGTCTATTACTGTCCCGGCGCTCAGTCGGTTGTGCTGAGTTGTCGTTTCCCGAGGAAGTAGAGATTGTAATTTCCTACGTACTTAAACGAAGGTTTGACTTCTTTTGTAGTGATTCTAAAGAAAATCGAAAAGATTTGTACTGCAATTTCAGCACAAGAACTTTGTTTCAAAATTCAAATTTAACCATTTCTAAGAAAATAAACCCATATAAACAATAGCTCAAACTGGAGATTCGCATGATGGAAAGTAGTGTATATATATATATATATATATATATATATATATATATATATATATATATATATATAGGGAGCGGTTATAATTGTTCCAACGAAAGAAAAATGTATATTTTAAAAGCAGAGAGAAACCGCGAACGTTTTTGGTTATAATATACATTTATTTTAGTGTATATGTTATATTTTATTCTTCATATTTGTGCTACACGGGTTTCCGGTCGTGTGACCTTCTTCAGGCAAATATTTTTGTTCAATTTTTGTATTTCTTCCTCCAGAAATTCCTGTTTATTGTTGGTAATTTTGTATAATTCAAGGAGTACATGGTTTTCTTTTTCTGCTCGCGCATTCTTTCATTGTAGTTATATATAGAGAAAAGGTTATAATTAAAATATAGTATATACACTAAAACAAATCTACATTATAACTAAACCGTTTTCAGTTTCTCTCTCTCTCTCTCTCTCTCTCTATATATATATATATATATATATATATATATATATATATATATATGTATATATATATATATATATATATATATATATATATATATATATATATGTATAGTACAGGTAAAAATCTGTTGTTTTATTATCCAAGTGTGTCTTTATAATATAAAATATGAAAACTGATCCACAAAAAGAGCTCAATGTATTTATTATAACAGAGCATATAAATTGCACAACAGAGAAATCCCAAATAACCTCATGGCTATAGTCTATTTCAACTGAAGCTGAGTCCGAGACGGATGGAACTAGAGATTTAAAATTTAATATTTAATAAAGACAGCTGTTAAAAAATTGATACAGAGTCTACCCATATCGAAGCTTCGTTAAGACAGACTACCCGAGTAGTGGTAAGAGCAGGACGAATGTGTCTTAAAAGGAGAGAAGCTCCACAAATTCAACCCAGATATTAACCTTAAGAAACCCAAATTGGAGTTATAAGAAAGATTAAATGAAACTAAAGGAAGGTTGAAAAGAGGAGTTTTATAAAACGAAATTTTTAATTATTTAAAAAATTGTTCCCACTAAAAAAATACCAAAATATGTTTACAAATAAGATATATAACAAGATTAACAATAAATCTTATTTTATAGTTTATATTAAGGAAGAATATATTAAAAATATATTATTAACGAATAAAGATAAAAATTATTTAAGGATAAAAATATTATCAAATTTAAAATTTTAAAAATAAGTTAAATTATTAAGTCTACAAATCCTAGCCAGTAATATATAATAAAAAAACATTTAAAAAAAATATATATATAAGGATAAAGAATTAAGCAACACAGAAAAGGGAGTTTTTAAAGTAGTGGATAATTATAAGATAGGATTGATATGGAGAAGGCAAAATATATAAATAACTGTAGTAATATATTTAACATTTGAAGGGTTAGATAATTTAAAAAACAATGTAAGTTCAATAATATTATCGAAGTTTAAACCTACATCTATGACAACATTTTAAATTCATTCATTCCTTTGATTTAATAGTTTGCTTTGATTATTAAATATTATTCTAATTTTCTCTTCTATACATAAATCACACCTATTCCTAAGACTATTAGGAGTAGGAGCGAAACCTATAATTTCCAAGTCTATTTTATATGGATGATATACGTTTAACGGTTGCATATTATTTTCCAAAAAATTCTATATATTGAGATTATTTACTAGTTTCTTAAAGAAACCTCCTACTTATCAACTACAAAAAAATAATTATGCAGGAAATCCACAAAGCATATA
>OZ010598.1:857500-957500 GCA_963932145.1 Acanthosepion lycidas | reverse complement strand
TTTTACCGTAATTGTCATAAATTTTACTTCAATAATATTTAAATATAAAAATTTTAAGAAAGGTAATATACATACTTATACTTGATATGTAAAAATAATTTTACTTACTGTAAGTAATTCGAATACATTTACTTCTTTTTAAAAAGAATTATAGTCTATTAAAACTAACAGTGAAAATATTTTAAAGTTGTATTTAAAATTTTAGTTAAATAAAAAGAAGTTCTAACCTAAACATCTTTTAAAATTGTAATTAAATAAAACGTATTCTAACCTATAGATCTCCCTCCAAGTACTACAAGCACTTAAAGGAATCAAATAAAACACCTACAGTAAAATGAATTTAATATGAAAAGCTAGAAGATGTAAGCCATTGAATGGCCCATGTCCTTTGTATTTACATGAGAAACAAGATATTACTAAGTTTATATAAAAAATAAAAGTTTACTAAATCAGTGAAATCAATTAGCTATTTTTGGCGTCATTGTCATAAAGTTTACTTAAAAAAAATTGTTACCTAATAATATACATACTTATAGTTGATGGGAAAATAACTCTACATACTGTAAGGGATTCTAATATATTTACTTGTTATTAAAAGAAATATAGTATATTAAAAATTGATAGTGAAAATATTTTTCAAATTGTAGTTAAATAAAACGTATTCTAACTTGAACACCCCCCACAAAAAAAAAACTTTAAATATACAAATAGAAAAAATGCCGTAAGAATTTTTGCCGTTAACAATAAAATTTTAAAAAATCCAGACGACATGCATTTAAGGGATGTCAGATTTCATTGAAGAATACATCCCTACCCCCTACCAAAACGTAGCTAATAACGGATACATCAAAATACAGACATAAAGAACACGCAAACACCCCTGTCTAGTGGAAGTGAATTCATCTGTAACCTTGGAAACGTGAATTATGATTTTAGCTGTGTCTTTAAAACCCAGTAATTTTAAAAGTTACTCCAAAATTCGCTTGAGGATGAAATGGAACTAATGTCTTTAATTTAATTACAAAATTAAATTCCGACCTTCCATTTTTGAAACATGGTTAGAACTGTGTAGCGTAAAAAAAAATATTTTAAATCAATTAATATATATATATATATATATATATATATATATATATATATATATATATATGATTTTTCATAAAGCTTAAATAAAAAGGAAACATGTTAAATTCATTAACGTTTTCTATTTCTTCTTTATTCTTTTACGCACACACACACACACACAAATATATATATATATATATATATATATATATATATATATATATGTATGTATGTATATAGGATAAAGAACAAATAGAAAAAAAACGGGAATAAAACGAGCTTACAAAACACAAAATGCCAAAAAAACAGGTTCCATAAATAAAACTTCTAACAAAAATATCACACAATTCATAATCCTACCCTCCAAAACTCTTTCTACTAAACTCGAAAACAAAGTAGTCATCCATAATAGTAGGACCGATACCACCACCTCCAAAGTCAATCAGAGATATAATTAGGTAGAAAAATTAACCCAACACCAATTGAAATGCCAGGATTTATCAAATAAATTATTTACAATGCAAAAACTTTTATGTGAGAAGACATTAGGTGACCTACAAACACAAAAGAGACTTGGGTTTGAACAATCGATCTAATTCTCTCGTTTTACATCGAAACGATGCTGAACATAACTTTGGTTTCACTAATTACACCCTAATTTTAAAAAAAATTCTTTAAGCAGAAAACACATTGAAAACTTATTGTTAACATTCCTACCAGCTATAAACACACACCTAAAACATTACATAGCCATCTTTCTTTAATTCCATTATTATAACTTATATTTATCTAATCCAAGAATAAAGAATACATACTTAAAGAGGCCAACGATAAATTAGAACCTCATGACTGCCCACTTCGCATTTTGACCACACAAAGGTAGAGATAGAACTCCTACTAGACAAACACACATAGACAATTACAAATAAACGTTACCATCCGATGCTCACCTAGACATACAAGAATCTTCACTGACTTACATACACATAGAATTATCTACGGGGAACTGACCTAAACATAATTGAACATAAAATTTTTCTGTCATTTTTTCTATTGTCTCTCAATCTTTGACGAAGCTTTAATAAAAGTGAAACATGTTAGATATTGTTTCTGTATTTTATCATTCTCTCGGATTCCGATCCATATTTGATCGGCATTTGATCTTTAACTCATATATATATATATATATATATATATATATATATATATATAGCGAAGGTAATAAGTCCGTTCGTATATAATTAAAGTGGATCCTAGTAATATAAAATATTAAAACTGATCCACAAATAGAGATCAATATATTTATTACTACAGAGTAAATATATAGTAGTACGCAATAAAATCCAAAATTACCTAATATGGAGAATAAACATTTCAACCAAAGAAAAGTGCGTCAGTCTTATTCAACCCCGGTATAGAGACTGAGTTCGTGTCGGAATTAGAAATTTAACTGTGACAGCTGTCAAAAAATTATTTCAGAATTTATCCATTTCAATGTTTCAGTCAGAGGAAATGCACCAGACAATGATCAGGGGAGGGTGGAACATATTAGTCTTAAAGAGGAGAGGATTTATAAAATTAAGCTCGGATATTAACCTTATGACACTGAATTGGGGTTGTATGAAGAATTGTTAATTTGAAACTAAGAGATTAACACAACATAAACACTACTTAAAAATACTCATCCAAAGATAAATTATATTTAAATTTAAGATATATTTAAATGAATTAAAAATAAGTTATATTTAGATATTTTATATTAAAATTAAGTAAAATTATATTTATAAATTTATAATTAATAAAAACATTGGTTATATTAAAGAATAAAAAATATTTAAAAATAAAAATATAAGATAAAATAAATTATACATTAGAAAAAAATTTAAATTTAAAGATAAGTTGAATCAGAAAGTTATATTTAAAAGAAAACATAAATATACAAAGTTATATTTTTAAAAAAAACTTTAAATATATGGATGAAGAGGTGTAAGTGATAAAAAGAAAGAGAGTTCTTAGGACAGGGAACAATTATAAGATATAATTAATATGATGTAAAAATGAAAATATAGATATTAGAATTAGTTATACATTCGACAATTGAAGAGTTAGAGAGATGTAGTAGCTAATAAAGTAAAATCTATAATGTGGAAATTTGAATTTGTTCTTATGTCGACATTTTAAAAAATTCTCAAAACAAGGAATTGAAGGAGAAAGATTTGCACCCACAGATAGATTAAAAGATTATAGGTTTCACACATACTTCAAAAACTTTTAGAGATAGGTGTAACTTTCGAAGAAGAATTAGAATAATAACGTACAATAATCAAAGCAAAACTATTGAATTAAAGGAATGAATTAGTTTTAAAATATCAACACTGAACACTTGCAGAACTCATCTATTGTCTTGCAGCACTAAGCTTTCTGAGACAATGTGCGAAAATTATGCAACTTTGATGAAGATGTAAAAATTAGTCTTTATATAGAGGATAAATATTAGTACCTATGCATCGTATAAAATGTTTAAATGGATCATAATGTGGCTATCCATTTAAACACACACACGCACAGAGACCTACCAATCTCTTACCGTAACATAACTGTGTAAAATGCGACCATAATAGCTTCATCCACATGCCAAAAAGGTTAACAATAATGAAACCACTTATAATAAAAAGAAAACGATCAATCTGATCCACTGCAGGGAATTCGGAAAAAGTTGGATGAGTCTAATTGTGATTATGAAGATACGGTAGCTCGGAAAACTCACTCTGATCGTTCTGATAAGAAAAGACCTCTCGAATTTGTTGGCGAAGGACTCAGATTCAACACATCCTATGTCTGGTATCCTATTTTTGTGTAATTTTGGCAAATACATCTTTTAAAATGAGATGTCAGTGTTATTTTCATTTTTGCGTAATTTAGACGAGAATTTATCAATCCCCTCCGCTGTATATGGGGCCCAGAATAAGAGAATTAAAAAAGCTTGAAAACAACAAAATTAAAAATGAAATAAAATAAGAGTGGAGGCCACCACGAGGGACCAATAACAATAAAATTACAACTACCTCGACTATGACCTCGTTACGCCGAAACACCGGTTTTCGTACCGTACGATGATCATATTTAAGCAACGCAGAACCTTGTCCCTATCTAGACAGGTAAACGCCTGGAAATGCCAGTTGCTGTAATCTTGGGTGCGTGTTTGGTGTAATGGACAACGTCTCAGGATTGTAAATCGGAAAACTGAGTTCTAATTCCAATCGGGTTCGTTATATTCAATTACGCGCAAATAAAATTGTGAAAATTATGAATCCACCCTCTTTCCCCCTAACTATGGGCTAATTAGTAGGACTTACATCAGTAATAATTATTATCTAAAAAAAAATTTCTTACAATCTAAAAATATTTTCTGACTTTAAATAACCTCCAAATATTGATAAGTAACCAATTCTACCTCTATTTTATTAAATAAAAGGTGGTAAATAATTTAGAGCAGATATTTTCTGTTAAAAAAACGACACAGAATTTGAATACTATACAAAAACGTAAATGTCGGAAAGTTTTTCCATGGCTTTATTTTTCACGGTATGAAATCATCCTCTGAAGTCGCAGGGATGAAAAAATAATATCATTATACAGAGTGAAAAAAAGAGAAAGAAAGAAAAAATATAAGACAAGGAAAGAAGGAAAAATTTAAAGATGGAAAACAAGAACTAAAAAAGAAAGAAAAAAAACGAAGAAAAGGAACCTACAAATAAAAGGAAAATTCTTAAGAGTCAAAGGGAATAGAAATATGTAGGCTTAATGTTAAAATATTTTAATGAGTAAGAATCTTGTGAGATCCATTTGAAAATGCCAAATGGTCTGTGAAATTAAAATTTGATGCGTGATCAGTGAATTCTAAAATATAGGAAATAAAACGAAAAAAAAAATAAACAAAGAAGAATTTAAAATGACAAACTATTCACAATTTGAGATTCTTTGCTTTCTAATAGTCGAAATATGTGGAATGGCGGCAGATGTAGGCAAATGTGGGCATGTGCGAACAATATGGCTGCAGTTGTTGTCTGTCTGGGAAGCAGTGCAATATTTACATGCACTCAAGGGCGTTGGTCTCTTACAGTTACGAAGAGCACACACACACACAACCATATACAAATACACAAACACAAACAATAATAGACGAACAAGTGCACACATACTAAAAGCCAAATGAAATGTAAAAGGTTAAACAATACTTCACACCCAACGACAGATACCGATATGGTGATTTTCTAAACGTAGGTCGAAAGTATGGGGAAACTCAGTGAAGATCATAATTAGTATTCAGTCGTAATTGACCTAGCGAGACAAACTTGCTAAAAGTACACCACGGCGATGTCCCCTGGTGATTTCTTAAGTGTAGCTTAGAAGTGGCACAAAGACAAAAATAGGCAGAACCCAGTGAGGATCGAACTCACTATTCAGTCATAACTGATATAGCGAGACAGGCTTGCTAAACATTACACCACGTAAAAAGTGCACTGATGATTTTATAAGCGTAGCATAGTTGTGGCACAAGGACCAAAGTGTAGGGAACACCTCAAGAATCGATCTCACTACATAGTCGTAACTGATCTAGCGCTGCAAGCTTTTTAACCATTACACCACGGCTAAGTACTCTGGGATTTTCTAAGGGTAGTTTACATTTGGGGCAAGATCAAAATTATGCAGAACCCAGAGAGGATCGAACTCAATATTCAGTCGTAACTGATTTAGCGAGATAAGGTTGCTAACCATTTACACCATTTACAAATATGCGAAGCATCTCGTGAGGATCGAACTAATTCTTCAGTCACCCTTAGCAGTTTTCTCCCTTTGCCAAGGCTCCAGCCTCCGTTTACACCATCCATTTAAACAAGTTTTGCAGGGAGACGGATTGTTGTTTCCCTATCTCTGTTTCGTTCAGCATGACATCACTTCCAATGTATTTCGGTTGTTTTTTCTTGATTCCGAGAATAAGTGTTCTTTTTGTTGCCATTTTCCTTAAGACTCCTCGTTGATAAATTGCTCCATCCATGAAATTCGCATAATCCTTTTGTAGAACCACATTTCTGTTGCCTCTTCATCTGTGGGGCAATTGTTCATTATCCCCTACCATATAAAAGGATGGATATCGAACAGCAACCCAACACTCTTTTCTTTGTATCTATGACAATTTACTTACAGTAACATCACCTTGAAACAGCTGTTCTTGTATGATTAACGAAGTTAAGCAACGTTGAACCTGGTCGGTATCTCGATTGGGGACCTCTTGGGATCACCAGGTGCTGTAAGCTTCGATGTGCGAGTAGTGTAATGAATAATGACTCAGGATTGTTAAGCTGAGTTTCAAATCCTGTTGGGTTCGTTATATTCACTTACTAACGACCCCATTTGGGGAAAGGCATGAATCCACCTCTTTTACGCCTACTACTACTTCTAAGCCTTCTATTACTTTTAATTATTGAGACTTGAAAAACTTAACCATTATTAACTTAAAAATAAATTTCTACAATCTAAAAATATTTTTTGGCTGTAAATAAATAACAAAGGGTTGATAAGCTGTAAAATAAGCAAACAAATCAATCAAACAACAATCTAAAGATTTTTTCCTGTTTCTTATCTTAGCTTTAGAAAGGCTTCTTTTGCTGCTCGGAATTCGGTGTCGCATTTTCCAGACTGGATATTGTTATGTTTATATAATTAACATAACATGAGAATTTCGGTCTAGATGCATGTATATGAATTATATACAATAACATATTTGCTGGGGTGTATAATTATATTACGATGCTGCAGCTATATCTGGTCTGGTGCTCCAGCTATTTTTCTCGAGGTTCTTGACAAAATCCAAAGAAGGATCTGTAACGTAATCGATCCTAACTTGGCAACTTGGCTTCATCACTTTCCCGTCGACGTGACGTGGCTTTCCCCTGTCTTTTCTACAAATATTTTCATGGCATCTGCTCCGACACAATTTTTTCTTTGATGCCCCGGCTGCATGATTTAAGTGTGCCACTAGATTGGCATCTAGGTCCCACCCGTTTACTCTTGAAATAGTTAAATGTAACCACCACTTCTTTTCCAACAGTTCTTTTCTCGCACTTCCCGCCTGCGGAACTCCCCCCCGTTTGCTTCCCCGATAACTACAATCTTCAAAAATGTAAATGCAACGTCAGTCGACATATTCTATCTTCTTGAACCCCGTTTATTATTTGTCCTTTCCATAATCCTTCCTATATATATATTTTTTTCTTTTAATTTCCCTTCTCGTACACAGCTGCTACATACTAGTGGTATTCTCGCCTTGCGTAGGGTTAAATCATTAAGAACGAAAAAAATGCCACGCGTGCACTGTTCATTATCATTTTATAAATTCACGTAAGGCTAAGTTTTTTCGCTGTTAGTCGCCACGTAGCACCAGTACAACAAAAACAATCCTTTTAACATCTTGGATCATCTAATATCTTTGATAGGGTTTGGCTTACTGATCTTCTTCACAAGTCGAAGAGCTAGATTGTCTCTGGTCGTATTAATGTTGTAATCACTTCATGTAGCCTGCAAGTAACATGTAAGTTCTATTCTAAGAGTCTTTTATCTCGCACTTATCGCCCGTGGAACTCTCTGCTGGTCTCATACAGCTAACAGTATTTATTCACCAGTGACGGGATATGACACATAGCAATTTTTAATGTGATATATAACAAAAAAGCAGGTTTGAATCGGGAACTTGACCCAAGGAAAACGATTGCTTAGTCCCTGCAACTAATGTTCGTTAGTGGCGATATTCAACGGTATTTTTTGCAATGGGGAAGGGCTGGCTCTGGAACCATCGATTCCTCAATTATTTTTTGTGCGTTATGTCCAAAGACAAAAACACAACTGAGAGAGAAATATATAGCTTGACCATGCTGGCAGGATGTGACACAAGGTCAAGCATGTAGACCAGATGTGGGCCAGATCCAAAAATATATCTACCTCCGTTGATTTCCCCCTCTTTAATGCTATGAGGGAAGTACTGCTGCGGACAGGGTACATATCAAAGTTTTTCAGTTGCTCTCCGTCCAAAGACAAAAATACAACTGAGTTGCGATATGTCCAAACATAGAAGCACAATTGAGGAACAAAAAGTACTTTGTCTGTTCGAATGCAGCGACTACACTTTGATCCCAGTCTCATGGCCGAAGAAAAAAAGTTTCCATAGCGCTAACGTACAATAGATTTATTATCAGCCTTTTCCTTTTACTAAGAAATGGCGTTTACAGTATTAGAAGCAACATTTAATTTAATGCCTATTTTTAAAAGTATTTTACAATAAATATTTTATTTTTAATTCAAATTGTTTAAATTGTCATATATGAGCAATATTTCTGTTAATAAAGATACTTTTTAATTCATTGAGTGCTATTTTCTATCTACTGTGTCTTTTCAGGCTGGAGGAGAGCGTGGCTATCCATAATTTCCTCTCCGTTGTCTTTTAGTTATTTCTTCTAACCTTATCCTGTCATCCATTTACTCAACCTCGAAAGGTAGGTTATATTTTGTTTTTCTCTGTCTCTCTTGCCTTCAATTTCTCCTGTGAGTATCAGATTTTCCAATCCTTCTTTCCTCATTGCATGACCTAAAAATTTCAACTGTCATTTTTTTATGTTAAATATAAACTTCACTCATGTTTCCATTTTCTCAAAAAATTCATCTTTGCTCACATGTTCTATTCATGCTATCCTCAACATCCTACTGTAGAACCACGTTTCTGCCGCTTTGAGTCTCTTCTTCATAGCTGTGGTGATTATCCAGCATTCACACCCATATTGGAGGAGTGATATTACCCAACTGTTCAGTACTCTTTTCTTTGTTTCTAGTGCCATTTTCCATTCTACATTGTTCGAAGTAATAAGCATTGTTGTCTGATATTTTACATTACATTACGAACGAAATTGAAATAAACTAGTCAAATTATCTAACGGAGTGGAAATAAACTGTTTAATTAAAATTTCTTTAAACTGTCATGAATTAATTATAAAAGTAAAAAATAGTAAGTTTATTGAATTAATTTTATTATTATTATTATTATTATTATTATTATTAGTAGTAGTAGTAGTAGTAGTAGTAGTAGTAGTTGTAGTATAATGAACAGACATTTATTCACATGTTTATGTAACGATTAACAGAATAGAAAATCCAGGTGGACTTAGAATAATGAGAAAAAGAAATTTGAGTTGATGCCCTGGTTTATAAACAGATTTGAGAGACTGAACACAGAAGATCTACTTTCCGATAGGGTTCGAACCTGCGTCATCATTTGCATTATAGACCACCGTTTTATCAGGTGTGATTTGGGGTCAATTACTCTTTGAAATAAATGTGCCTTGTTTAAACAACAACCAACCTCTACATTCGAAATTCTTAGTAAAGAAAATGTAATCTCGGCCTTGGTTTATATATATATATATATATATATATATATATATATATATATATATATATATATATATATATATATATATATATATATATATATATAAAACAACTAAAACGTTGCAAATTAAAAAAATAATAATGTTTTTTTATGAAAGTATTTATTTATATTTGATATTGCAGACCGACCTCGATCTTTCTTCAAAAATAACTGTTTTTAGAGGTTCGTTTATAAATAGCGTCCGTCGCGAGATGCGGACGTCACGTGATATGGAACGCTTCTGTGTTCGAATATTTTTAACGTAAATCTAACTGTAATAATATTTTAGATGTTATTTAAAAAAAATAACTATATCTAAAAAAAGCGTTTAACTATTAAAATATTTATAAAGACTTAAAATATCCACGTCTTTATTTAACCCTACTTTATATGTATTTAATTTTAAAATCCAGTATATATATATATATATATATATATATATATATATATATATATATATATATATATACAGAGAGAGAGAGAGAGAGAGAGAGAATAACTCGTATCTAAAATTCTTTATATCCACCATGCTATCTCTGTCTCAATGAAAAGCTAGAAATCATTAGATTTAAGGACATGATAAACCTTTTAACCAAAAGAAAGAGCACACTGTTAACTGCAGACATAAATTACCTTTTAACTTGCTTCCTAGCTAGATAAAATATTGTATATAAAGATAAAATGATATTGTATATCTGTAATTTTCTTTTTCTTGTTTTGTCCTTAAGTTTTCGATTATTATCTCTGTTGTTATGTTTGAAGCTTAATGAATTTGTTTATCGTTCGTATATTTGCATCCTTCTTATATTCAATGAGATTTTTATGTGTTTGCTTAATATGATGTGATATATTTATGTCTAATCTCAAATAAACCCTTCTCCCTTTTCCCACTGAAGATGAAATTGTATTATAAGTGTAATTTTCTTTTTTTATCCTTAATTTTTCGATTACTAATATTTTTGCAATTTTGATGGGTAGTTTGCGTTGTATCCGTTGTTATGTTTGAATTTTAATGAATGTTTATCGTTCGTATATTTGCGTGTTCATATATTCAATGACATTTATGTGTTTGCCTATTATGACGTGATGTATGTATGTCTACTCTGAAATAAACCCTTCTCCCTTGCCCGCTAAACCTATCATCACGACCCTGTCAATGTAACTGACTATATAGCCATATATTGCACATCTTACTATCGCTCAGTTTCAGACGAATAATTTAAAATTAAATATTTAGAAATACATGAAAATTTAGACATATTTTCTCCGTTTTTTCTTCGAATAATTTTGTTAGTTTCTAAACATAAAGTATGATCACATTTAGAGTTCAATATGTGTAACATTTATTTTTAATTACATTTTGAATTAATTATTTGTCCTGATTTCCTATAAAATCTAAGATTTATTTTAAGGCATTAATTAATTGTATCTAGGGTCCGTTATTTACATGTAATTTGACTGGCCATTACAATTTACGTAAATATATTTACCCCAGTGTATGTAGTGGTTGATTTTTGAACTGTTTAAAAAGTTTTTTTTTTTACTTTACTTGCAATACCATCATCTGACATATAAAGTAGGGTTAAATAAAGTGTTGAAACAAAGTGGCTGTTTTAGTAGTGATGCTATAACATACTTATGTTATAATTTTTAAATAAATTATATATATATATATATATATATATATATATATATATATATATATATATATATATATATATATAATTAAAAACAACAGATAGTTTATGTTGATTAATTTTAATCATTGACTTTTCAAAATTATAAATAATATTACTCAAACAAAAATGAATTCCCGTCAGAAATTGGCATAAATTTATTTCGGAAGAAAGTTACAAGACATATGAAACAAGCTTTCGACGATTTTAAGCATACATGCACGCAATCTCTCTCTCTCTCTCTATATATATATATATATATATATATATATATATATATATATATATATATATATATATATATATATATAAAGTTGGAAAATTTTGCGTGTGATACGTTTCGTCCCGCTGGACATCATCAAACTCGCTTTGTTTTCGCTGATGCCTCTACACATGAGCACGAACGAGGGAGGCTGCGAGTTAAAATTATGGAACTATACTTTAATCGCTAAGTCATCAGTAAATTAGTGTCCATGTTTCTACAACGTTTACCATTCTTGAATGATCTGTTATCTTAATGTGGGATATTTAATAAGAAAAATGACAAAAAGAAGAAAAAACAAAAAGAATGTAAATGAAATTGGCTAAATTATATAAACCAATGCACATTAATAAAGAAAAAATCAAAACACATTATTAAAAAAAAAATTAAAAAAAATGTTTCTAAATTTAAAATTCCCAGCGTCTCTCGTTTGATCTTTTTGTCATATATCTTACCTCTAGAACTGTTCTTGACATATAAAAAATTATATATATATATATATATATATATATATATATATATATATATATATATATATATATATATGTATACATGGCTTTGAGAGAGGTAAGATTTGTGTAATTTTTGAATCAGTTTCGTAATTTCTCTTCCGAAAATAACCATTTGGTACAGCGATCATTGTCCTTTCATAACTGATAATGGCAAGGGCACAGTCTTTAGCTTCAGACGTAAAAAAAACATCACTTTGTTGCTCAATGTTTATCGAAAGCATTATCCGTAATTCTTTATTACTTCCCTGTTATCGAACGGCTGCTGTATGTAGACAAACACCGACGAGTGAATATTGTCCCAGGGGTGATGTTTGCTCAACAGATTTAAAAGAAATAGGAAAAAAAAACAACACACATAATAAGAAGAAAAAGATCCTATGTAAGCAATCAATAAATCGAGAAAAAAAAAGAGCGATTATCTTAAGGCTAAATGTATCGATTATGAAAATCAATACACAATCTCCATTAAAGAAAAGAAGGTTCTTTTTTAGAGGATTTATATAGTTTTGGTTCAGCAGTTATTCTCAAGCAACGAAAAAGAAGACAAAATACATACACTTTTCGCAAGCCATCCATTGTAATTTCCATGTAGATAGACTTCTTCGAAAGATATGGCCTTGTGCCAGACATTAGAATTGTATTTTTTTAAATAAAAATAGCGGTTACACTATCCATCATCATTTTATTCAGTTATTAAATTCTGCGCCGCTGTGGTCACCACACCCCTCCATGTCACAAGTTTGGTTCATGTTGACATTCAAGGCAGAATAGGGTAATATCTTGCAGCTTCCATTTGAGCCGGCGATATTGAGATTAAACCCTAACCCTAACCCTAACCTGTCTCTCCTATCAGAGATGGATTTATTTTTGAAGTTAACTTATTCTACGCTTTACTTAAGCAGGTAGGACCAACAAGGCAGAGTTTTGTTCGCTGAGACTGGTTGCCACCCAAGTCTATAGGTCCCAATCAGTCATGCTGTTTTAACCATAGCTGGTGGTAAGATTTTCATACATTTCCCAAGGGTATTAGCACGTAAGTGAATGTAATGAACTTGTGAGGAATTCGAACTCTGCTCTCCGATTCTTCAATCCGAGCCGCTACCTATTACTCCACTACACTATAATTCGATAATATTAGTATTGCGCCATTCCGTCGAGTAACAACGTGACGTAGTACACTTTCTGTGGGCAGAGCGACCTAAACCTCGGAAAATCTATCGCAGTACGGAGGACGCGTCAGGAATCAACGAAAGGTGTATGAATGAGCAGAACGTTTCAAAGCAGAAATACAAGTGCAACGAACGAGAGTAGATCCGGTCGCCAATCAACATTGCGCACAGAAGAACACATCCGAAGGGTGCTTGCCTGAGAGGTGTGACTAATCATGTTAGCCGTGGCGGCAATCACGGGCATCAGCAATGGATATGTAGAAGCTATAGAACATGATGACTTGTGGTAGCGTAAAGGCTGTCTTTACCTCTCTCGTTAAATTGCCGCCAATTTATATTTTCAATTTCGCACGTACTCGTTGTTTGTTTTGACTCTAGAGGGACGACGGTCTCATAATCTTAAATACCTATAACAAAAAAAAACACAAAAAAAAACAGACAAAACTAGAAAAGAAATAATAAAATTTTCAAAATATGGGATTCGATATAGAAATATAAACTAACCTAACCTATAGCCATCTATAATCAAGCAGATATCAAAATCAGTTAACCGCAAGCTTTCCGACAATTCTTCCAAAGAAACCATATTCAACTAAGCTAAGAAATACTATGAAACAGTCCTAAATGATAGTCGATTACCAGCAACACTCACATACACTCCATAGAGGACAAAAAAGACAACAGGAAGACAAACATCATATGGTTCAACCCACCGTACAACAAAAACGTAAAAACAAATGTAGAAAAATATTTTTAACCAAACATTTCGCCGAATCAAGCACTCTCCACAAAATATTCAATAAAACACAGTAAAAATCAGCTATAGTTGCCCCGAGAATATGGCACAAATAATAAGAATGAGCACAACAGGAAAAATATCAACAAACCACCCGAACAAATTAAACTCACGTGTAACTGCAGAATAAAATAAGAATGTCCCTTAAACAAAAATTGCTTACAAAACAATGTAATGTACCAAGCCAAGGTAAAATTATCAGATGAAGAAGAAACAATATACTTAGGAGTAACTAAAGGACCCTGGAAAGAAAGAAACTGCGCACAGAAAACATTTTTCACAAATAATAAATAAGCGAAGAGCAGAATGTATTGCAAGTATATCTGGGAAATTAAAAGAAAAGCAATCACACGAAAAATATCATGGAAAATAAATTTTAAAATAATCAGCCTCCAGCTTGGAGGAAAAATAGCTATTATTACCTTCCCAGACCCAAACAAACTACTAAATAAACTGTGAGAATTCATCTCAAATAGCTGAAACGAAAACAAATTTTACTGCGTTACGTAAAATCGAAAACTGAAAAGAATAAATAGGAATAAAATAAAAAATATATCAGCAAAAACAATTAAAATAAATTAATCCAAATAAAGTAAATAATAAACAAATTAACAAACCACTCCCGCCAAAATGACCGTTAGAGTAGACTACCTATTATGTAACGGACTACCCACAATGCATTACTGACACGTATATATAAGTAGTCGAGAAAAAAAACACGTATGGGACCTGACGATTGGAATTAGAATAAAACGGTCTGTCGCCTTTAAGTGTTGATTTGAATGGTCACTTTTATATTTACATAGCACTTTAGCCCATAAATATACCTTAAAACTATATTTCTTCATATATATATATATATATATATATATATATATATATATATATATATATATATATATGAACATGTTAAAATATGCAGCATATATTTTATATTACAAAGAGTTAGTCATACCTTGAATCAATTAGCAATATTCAAGGTATGATTAACTCTTTGTAATATGAAATATATGCTGCATATTTTATTATGTTCATATATATATATATATATATATATATATATATATATATATATATATATATATATATATATATCGAGGAGTACTATCTATCCATTTTTATAATTTTTTTATAATTTCCGTATTAATTGTTTTATACAATCGGTAAATTTAGCAAGGATTATTTTTTCCCCGGCACCAAATATATAAATGACGCTACCTCCATTGACTTGAAATCAGTTCGAGCAAATGGAGGAACGTCAGAATTAAACAAGAACACATACTTATATACACATATCGAAATCCTTGAAAACGAATATAGCAACATTGGAAAATACTCGGAAAAAATAAAAATTAAATTGGTAAATTTACTGATTATATAAAAGAACTTATTAAGAAATTTAAAAATGTTAATAAGAAATTGGGCAGAGAGAATTTGTCAATCTCTTTAAACAAAACATGTCAGAAAGAATTACTGCTGACAAAGTGCAATATATTTTTAATTTCGCTTATGCTTGTTGTTTGTTTTTGATTTTGTCGACTGCACAGTATAGTAGGGTCAGTTGGGTACCGTCTGTAAGAAAAAAAGTAACATGACACAATTCACTCCGCCAGAAATTAGGAAACGGCATATCTGTACTGCTTGGCATTCTCTCCGGAAGCTTCAATACGAATATTTTAGAGTGTTTGGGTGTGAACCTGAGGACAGTGCAGAGGATACGGAAAGAGTCGGATGAGTCTAATGCTATGGCTGCTCGGAAAACTCACTCTGATGGTTTTCTCGGATTTGTTGGTTAGGGCATCAGGCACAAGACGGAGGCCGACATCAAACGCCTTGATGAGATCGTGCTACCCAGGGGCAAGAGGGTGGTTGCTGTAAGATTCTATGTCTGGCAAAAGGATTCAGCAACATGCAACACAAGCAAGCGAACCCAGTTATGGTTAACACCGTTTCCATCTTGCTATCTAAATCCGAAGACTACAGCACCCTTGATTATTATGTGTGAAGCGCAGTAGAGCTCAAGATCAATAAAATTTCTTCTAAGACCAAAGATGAACTGAAGTCAAGGATTATGGCAACATTCAACCACTTAAACAAGGAGACCGTCCAGAAGAGATACAAGAGATCCCGTAGTCGGTCCGAGGCAGTGGTCGAAACCAATGTCGATTTTACTGAATAAATTTCTCTTTAGTATTTCAAGATATTTTTGTGTAATTTTGGAAAATATATCTGTTAAAATGAGTTATTGTCCGTTTTGCGTAATTGAGACAATTTATCTATCGTTCTCAATATATATATATATATATATATAAATATGTGTGTGTGTGAGTGTGTGTGTATGTGTGTGTTTGTGTGTATGTGTGTGTGTGTGAGTGCGTGTATGTGTGTGTGAGTGTGTGTGTTTGTAGTTGCCTACGATATCATTCATTCTTTATATAAAATCGTTTATTTAATCAGTTCACTTCCACAACTACTGGGATTACAACAGTCTAGCTAGGTGTAGTACATAATCTTTTAGCACTTCCCCAAATATGAACTTGTGTCAGACTACGCGAAGCGTATTAAATAATCCCATATGTGCCCATAACTATCGTTGTGCTTATTCGCTGGGAATGAAGAGACATATTTTCTGCCCTTTCTCAGGTCTTCTTCCACTGAGAGTTCTCTCCACTTAGCCCTTTCACAAATTGAATTTACGCGCAAATCTTAAAGGTGGTTGAAGTTTCTCAGGGCTTAACCGCATGAACAGAGGAAAGAACGATGGTTTCTGTGAACGCAGTGGCGTAGTGCCTGGCTAGGTGCGTAGCCAGGGCAGATCGAATTTATGAAAGCGATCAGAGGGCAAAGAGGTTCGGACTGAAGAGAAGAATCTGTGGCATCGGCAGGGTCAATCCGATAATAACACGTGGAAGCCTGTCCATATGGTTTCCTCTTCCGTTTCAGCAGACACGGAATCGGTTGTGAGGTTGGGCGTTGAGTTTGTCGGGGTGAGGAGACAGTCCGTTTGGAGGTGGTTTGAAAGGGAAGAAAGAAAGCGGCAAGACAGAAAGAGAGAATAAACGCATAAGCAAAAGGAATAATCGATGCAGTGAAAACGAAGGAACGTGTAAGAAAAAGAAAATGAAAAAGTAGAAGAGAAGAAGAAACGAGAAGGAAGAGAATAAATAAATACAACGATAACAAAAAATGGTAGTTGGGCGGTAAAGATAAAAGAATGTTGTTCAAAGACTAACGGTGGGCGGAACGTGTTCTTCCCAGATTTTCTTGGGGAGAAAGTAATCCACCACAAAATAATAATAATAATAATAATAATAATAATAATAATAATAATCTTCGTTCTGTCATTTTCTCTTTCATCCTACCAAAGTCTTTCTCTCTTTCCGTCTGTCTTTCTTTTTACATGTTAACCCTGAGGCCCCGGTTATTGCCGTGTGCCAAAATCAATAGCATTCGCTAGGCAGAGACAAGGCATGAACGGACGGTAAGCAGATAATGCGAAATCTGCTATAAGGCGGACCCACTGGTATGAACTGGAAAGAAAGCAAGGTAGACGAAAGATAAAATTGTGTAGCTAACAAAAAATTCAAATATGACAAACAAATGACATAAAACACAAAACCTTGAAAAAAATCTCTAGCCAAAGAAAAATAACAGTTTGAGCAAAATTTGAAAATATAGCGTTGACAAAAACGTTTAATATGTTTTGACAATTATTGTTATATTTAAGTCGACTTCGGATTTATCTCGTACTCAAGAATTTAATTTCTCTTCAGCTGATTGCTTCTTTTATTATAATAGTGTTGATAACTACATTCAACGTCAACGTGCAGGGTCAAGACTAGAAGTTGCCATTTTCACCAAAACCAGCTCCAGTCATCCATTCCATATCCTATGTCGAATCTTGCTTGAGCACGCATATTTTTCTCGAATATTCAGGCCGGTAGAAGTTAGTGACTAAATATACTGTTTAATAAATAAATAAATAAATAAAAACAGAGCATCTAGTCAAATATGAATATCCATTTAAAATTACTTTTAAACAAATAAATTAAAAATATGTCGGATTTTATCCATTTCCTTAACAAATTGTCTTTGTCTAGGATAAAAACTGAGCAGGTATGTTTATTTCAAGAATCTGGAAGATATGTGTTAAAAAGCACTATTCGGGCTTTGTGTGATCAGGAGGTACTATGTGGCCTAAGGCACATCAGATCTAATAACGGTTTACCCTAGCAGACACAAGTACGAATCCTGGCGGAGGAGATATATTTTTCTAAAAAAAATCTAGAATATTCAGTCCGGTAGACGCAAATAACTTTAAAATATATATATATATATATATATATATATATATATATATATATATATATATATATATATATATATATATATATTAGAAATATAACAATATGGCCTACAAACAATGCAAATCATTAGCTGTAAACAGAAAAAAGGAAAATCTCTGCGAAACCTCTTACATTTGTCTCCTCCTGGTAAGCCCCCGCCGGCATATATAGAGAGCCTACTTATACGCAGACTGATTATCGCTTAAGTTGTGAAACTGAGAGTCACTATGAAGTTTTGATTTATATGTTAACATCTATCTATCTATATCTATCTCAACAAACAGCTAGCTAGCTAGATAGCTAGATAGATAGATAGAAGCGTGCACTTTCCAGTTTTCTAAAATGTGGTGACAATAGAAAATAAATTCTGTCAAGTATGCTGCCTATATCTAATCACAATGAGTAGACTAAACTTAGCAAGTTAGTTAATACCATTTAAATTACAATTTGCAGAAGCTCTATACCAAGATATCTCTTGGTATAGAGCATTCGTACTTCAGCCGATTAGAACAGATGTTACATTCAGTTATGATTCTCGGAGAAAAAACATATGTATGTGTTACTCGAGAGCCTATCCATTCTTTTCAAACCTGTGTTGTTGATTCTCTACCATAGACTAATGACGATAAAAAGGCAACAAAAATTTACGATAAAACGAAATCATAGTCTAAATGAATAAAATCTGATGATATTTGAATTTTTGTTTTTTTGTTTTTGCAATATAATATCTTGTTTACATGTCTTGTATAGTGCGATATTTGAAAATCGAAAGCCGCCCTCCAACCTCAATGTTTTATTATTTTTAGCTTCGAAATAGATACGATTTCACGTCGAGTGAAACTAAATGGGATCAAGTTTTCAGTTACTTATCCAAATTTGCCGCCAACAATAAAGCAGAGTGAAAACTCCGTTTCATATTGCAATTCTTCTACAACTCTTCCGTTTTGGGTTCGTTACATGTCTGTTTTTTATCATTTCACTCCAGCAACGTGATAATGCCACTAAGACGCAGGGCTTTACTGAGAGTGAAAGAATCTGAGACAATTCATTATTAATGAAGGAGGACAATAAAAATGTATGTTTCAAGAATTCCGAAAATGACGATTGACATAGTATTCAAACCATTAAGGATCAAATTTACAGCCTTTGTTTTTCTTCAAAAGATGTTCAACATGTATAATGTCCGAGAACCACTCAAGGTAGTGGGTTACTGAGTAAGAAGCACAGTTTATGAGAACGTGAGAATATAACAGAAAACCCTTGTTATGATTCAAATGATCAGGGAAGCATCCCCTTGGAATTCGGTTGCACAAAGTAGCGGTCTGTGGGAAAATGAGTGGGACTGACATATTACCAATGGAATACGAATGGATTGCTGGCTGTTCGCTACAATGTGCGTAGCATGGCGGCCCTTAGCTGTAATGGTTAGAGCTGGTAGAACTAAAGAATATATTTCGTTTCTATAATTTCTATGGAAATAGCGATAGAGCAGAGAAAGGCTTGCGACATTTCATCTGTGAGAAAGGAGTTGTAGGGTGGAAAACCAGATGCGGCAATTGCTTGAGAAGAAACTGTTAACATAAAACTTATATTGGGTTGGCCAAAATCTTACTTCGGATTATTATGTAAATTTTTTATTTAATATGCGAACGAACTTTTTGGCCAACCCAATAGATAATCGAAAAATATCAGCTGCAATTGGCATTACATTTGGGGATGCATCAGAAAACATTGTAAAACATAAAAATATTAACTGATTGAAGCACTAGTCCAGTAATATTTTCAAGAATCTTTCTCTTTTGTCTATTCAGGGAATTATGGGAACTAAATGCACAAGTCCAAAATGAATAGAAGCAGGATTTGATATTTTCGAACTGTTTTCTATAAACAAGTATACATCAACCGAGTCTTAGCAAAATGTGCTATCAAATTGCCTCGAATCAGAGCGACTCAATGGGATTTTTAGGAATGTGGCTGTATCCCTTTTGTCAAAAAGTGGAACAAAATCATCCAAGAAGGCGTGTGCAGATTATATAAATGTTACGTCCAACAGGTGTAATTTATCAGTCACTTGTGTCATCAGCAATGTATTAACAAGACGACTCATACCGAGTATGAGAAGGTACATAATCAAACCAAACAATTAACCCAAATATATTTATCAACAATGTAATAGATTTTTTAAAAGTCTTTCTTCCTATAGAAAATGTGGAGGGAGGAGGGAGGTTTTCGATTTTCAGATATCGTACTATACAAAACATGAAAACAAGATATTATATTGCAAAAACATAAAAAATCAAATATCATCAGATTTTATCCATTTAGACTACGATTTCGTTTTATCTACATGTGGAACAAGGCATAAAGTATTGTGCACTCAGTCGCAATTCTTCTAGCGAGACAAGTTTGCTAACACTACGCTGAGCTTCCCAAAATAATCTTCTATGCGTAGTTTAGAAATCACATAAGGCCGAAATTGTGGAGCATCTAGGGAGGATCGCTCACTCCTCAGTCATAATTGATCTAGCGAGATAAGATTGCTAACAATTACACTACTTTGAGGTGTCGAAAATAATTTTATAAGCGTAGCTAAGGTGTGGCACAAGGCCGAAAGTATGGGGCACTTACTTAGGATCGAACTCGCTACTCAATCGTAATTTTTCTAGTGAAACAATCTTCGTAACCTTTACATCATGTCGATGTGCTCAAAAGAATTTTCTAAGCTTAGCTTATTTGTGGCACAAGTCCAAAAGTGTAGAGCGCCCAGTGAAGATCAAACTCACTACTCTGTCGTAATTGTTCTAGCGAGACAAGCTTACTAACCATTGCACTACGTCGAAGTATCCCAGTTGTGATATGTATATATGTATGAACAGTTTGAAAAATATATGAACAATTTGATAGAGCTACAGAGACGAAGCATCCGAGATGGACAGATTGACGTCAGCTTCAACAGGTGTCTACACTTTGTGCAGGTATCGTTGTGTTGTTTCCCAACGCAAAGTCTCGGGCAAGTGGCCAAAACACTTTGATCTTTTCCCGACGTTGGTGGTGAGACAAAGAAGCGGAACGAACAAAGATAACATCAGATCAATAATCGACCATTTTAACCAAATATCTCTCTTTGTAACAGCTAAGTTCTGTGCGGGCACTGAGAATAAATGTCGCTATTTGAACGAGTATTTCATTTTCAGACCGTGACGAAGACAATACTTTTTTTGATGTTGTCGCTTGTGTTTACTTAAGAAACGCAAAGAATAGATACTTCAAATGGTAGGATGCATAATCACGTCACTCGCTGATAACTCTCGCTTTAATCACAGATGTAGAATAGGTACTGAGGATAGAAGGAATGAAGTAATGCAGTCGTTTTTCTCGCTGCCTTAGTAATCAATATCTAAAATTCTGAAGAGAATTAAGAGTTAAGGTTAGCATCTTATTCATCATAGTATTTGACAAAATAGACTTAACATTCAGTGTACATAAGAGAAGCCAATTTCAACAGCAGGTTAACCAGCGTGGTGATAGATGCATATCTGAACCTATAATATTGTCAGTGTTTGCACCAACATATAAACAAGTTACCGATCCTGGTGCGACTATGATGTGTACACGAAGGACAAAACTGTTGACAAGAAGAAACAACCGAGAAAAGAAAAGTCTCTTACATCTTTGCGAGGATGTAGGACAAGACAGCCACTAGCTGAAAATAATTGAAGGAGTTGAATAAACAATGTTGAATGACCTGGTCTCCTCTTTTCGTTTTGCCGTGCAACAGTAATTTTATTCGTCCTGGGTATGACGATAAATTACATCAGGCAGCAAGCCTCTGATCGGGAGCGTGGAGGCTTTGAGTAGCGTGGAATCACCTTTTAATTTTTGTTGTTCCCAGTTCTACTCTAATCCGGTGTGGGGGGTGTACCACCTGTTAGGGTCCCAGCTATGGGACCCTAAAAAGAGCTATCACATAGTTACGCCAAACTAGGGTCAAAACACTATGAAAGTGTTGTGGGGCTCTCCACTTTTTTACATAAGATGGACTCGTCCAAAGTATACTTATACTGACAGAGAGAATACCTGTTGTCGAGATACGTTGAAATACGTGAAGATACGTTGAGATACGTTGAGACAGGTTGAGAGATACGGAGACAGACACAGGGTGTTCTCAGAGAGTTATACAAGAGTCCTGAGAGAGAGATGATTACGGCTTTACTTACAGAGACTTGTACATATACATTCTGCTAACCCGTATTCCTGGACTACTAATCTTCACTTCAAGTCTGTATTCTTACGTTTAATACACTTATTTTTCTATCTCAATTACTGGCGTTGTTTATTTATTTGTGCAGGATTCCATACACGGAATCCACAACAGAAAGTATAAAAATAGAGTTTTATAGTAAAAATATTAGAAATACCTTTTTTGAAAAAATTACCATACAATTAAAAAAAAATTACCAGCAATACATTTTTGAAAATATATTACCAGCAATACATTTGACTCTGAAGAAACCTAATATAAAAACTGATTTCTTACACCGAACACATATTCTATTCATACGAATATATCCCAAAAATCTTGTACGTATTAAATAACCCTATAAGGTGGATATACCATAAAACAAAATAGACCAAACCAAACAAAATCAAACCATTAACTTTACACAGACACCAATACTTACGTTACGTACCAATCAGCTAGCTACTCAGCATCACCTCATCTTGTACAAATGCACAATAATTAAGAATCTAGTGAATTTTGAACATACTCTAGGAGTAATAGTCTGCAAGATGAAATTGTTAAGCTTTACTCATTTTTAAGTGAAGTGGGTTGAAACTTAAAAGAAAGTCAACTGTATATTCAAAAAATAAACCAGACTTAGAAGTGTGAGTGTTGCGTTCATAGCAATTAATAAATTCTTTATTTACTGTTAGTTCATCAAATACAAGGCCCAAGAGCAAGAAGAAGTAAGTAATAAGTGTTTATTATGAAGACGTTTAAGATAGTTTTCGGTTCACCCTGAACTTGAAGATGTTAATATTGTAGTGGTCATGGTAGCATCCCCCCTCGGGCGATTGTTCCCGGGAAGAATATATCTGAGTGGAACTATCCTTACTAAAGTAACAGGAATGGAATGAAGATGATTTGCAATCATGAAACTGACATGGTGGGGTGTCCGAGCAATGAAGTTCTGAACTGGCGCCATAGTAATAACGATAGAGAAATGAGACGCTTACAGGTTAGAGAATAATTTATCACCCACAAGGCGGAGTAATCGCTTTTGAACTTGGTCGACGCTAGACAGTGACAGTGAAGCAGCATCTACTTAGGCTGGAAAGATTCGATTTCTTTCTCGAAATCTTCCTGCTGGAAGTTGCATGAATCCACTTTTACTTAAAGGAGTATATATAATTGTGACAGTAAACACATTCATTTTGATATTTTTCTAATCTCATTAGGGGTTGTCCATAGAATTTAAAAGACAAGTTTCCTTATTTTATTAGCATAGTTCTCAATATCTTGCAAACTCTTAATTATCCTAGTAATTTGTGTCAATCAAAAACAGGCGGTCTCATTTTAACGTATTATCATTCGGAAGTTGCACTTTCTTTCAACCTAAATGTACTTTAAATATGTTCGTATAAGTTTATATATTTATAGACTAGCCAGTGAATTTGTATAAAGATATGCAATGCAAACGACAAAGCACAACATTTTCTCATATTTTGCTTCATGATCATGCTCGGTGACATGTTGATAGGATGGGCCTGCTGAAGCTCACTGACTTCGGGTGCAAGACATTGCCACATCCTCCATAATCAACTGGATTCAAAATTGGACATCGTCATTTAAGCAGCCACCCGCCGCATTTTGCTCAAATTAACGTGAAAGTTCGGCAGTGATACTCTGGCTAGATTTCAGAAAGACAAGTAATGTTTAACACAAATAGCGGACCACTAGACAGCTACCATAATTTCCTGTTGGTGCATTTTCGGTTTTGGGACGTATTTGGGTCATTCATTGTGATCAAGCCATTGAGCCGATTGCTTACGATTGCCATAAAGGATCCATTTCCTATCAAAAATCAATATTCCACAAAAAAATATGGATTATTCGAATATCGCAGATGCAGTATCGGACACAATCCAAAATGTCGAACTCTTTGACTTCCACTGAGTACATATAGAATCTATTTACCTTGCCAATTTTCTTGAGATTGTCTGATATTGGCGAAAGGCTAACACCCATTATCTGAGACATTTCTCTGACCATTTTATGTAGGTTTTGTTCGACTAGTGTTTCAAATGTTGATTGTTAATTACAGATCAACGTCCTCTAACACCTAGAAATTCAAAACTCATATTCCCACTGCGGAATTACAAAAACAATGCTGTCCTGTCCGATTATATGTGGATATGTCACTTCACACTCTGGTAATGTTGGCATCAGTTTGAGTCGAATAATTAAGCTTGGTCTCAAGCAAAGAAGTAAACATATTTCTTTTTTTATCATGTTAAAGATGAGGCGTATATAACGTTTTCATTTACATCCTGAAAAACGTTGATATAAATTTAGCAATATATCCACTTTAATCCTTCGAAATGAGTAATATATTTTCGTGTAATTATTATAATATATTAGAACACAAAAGGTTTATTTTAAATCGGGCATTATTCTCCGAATAAACTAATATAAGTGAAAAGACAATTTTGATCAAAGTATTTTTGGGAGACACTCGTAGTGGTTAGTTCTGTTGTTAAATTAGCGTTTACTTTGTTAAAACCAAGCTAAAAAAAAACCCTTCCTCTCTTTCGGTCTCCGGCTCTCTATGTGACATATCTCTTCGAGACTTGGCAGACTCCCTAGTTTTTGTCATTTGCTGTTATACATGGTATTGACTTCATTCCGATTTATTTTGTCATTATTTATTCCACCATCCATGTGTACAAACATCTAGTTCTGGAACTACCACCCAAAACAACAAATCTTACAAAATTAAATTCATTCAATGTGTAAGGCATTATGGTCTCAGACTTTCTCGAAAGAAAGAAATCGTCGTATCAAGAAACAGAAGATGACATACTAACTTATTTCTCCTATTGAATATTCTATTTGTTAAATAATAGTTTAGTAAACTGTTACATTTAGGAGGATGTGTATCGCTTTTATTGGTTGAGTCAGCGTGAGAACGATCGTTAGAGAAAGGGTTTTAAAAGAGTCGTCAAAACAGTCAAACAATGTAGACGTGTTTTCTTTCTTGTCTGAAAGGTCTTCCCAGTGGAATGAGAACAATCCCCCTGGATATGTAGAAATGTATACTTTGACGTTAATAAGATAGCTAAGTTAAAATTTCCTGTGTTGAGGTTCTTTTATCTCTGGATTCAAAACAACTAGGGATCACCGGTCAGGAAAAGACGAGCGAGAGAAGAATACAACTTTATTATCGAATGGGGACTATCACCAAGACTTCACCAGCCCGAGGGGACCATACAACATAGACATAATTCGCGCAGTTACCAGTACCTAGCAACATGGCGGGGGGGGGGGTCGAGAATGATGGTAAAAACACAATGTACAAAATTCGAAGAAAATTTTCAGATGAGAACTCAGAAAGGGAGTAAAATAATATTAGGTTGGTGCAAAAATAATGTCGTTTTCTCAGTAACATATATGAGAAAACGACATTATTTTTGTACCAACCTAATAATATAATTAACAGAAAAATACAAACTGTACGTACGATGAAGTTGCTATATTCTAGGGTTCACACACACACATCTAAGCAACAAACCAAAATAGGAAGTAATGATGAAAAAAATAATGAAAAAGAAAGTAAAAACAGTAAGCGAACAGGGTTTGACAGACAGAAAAAAGGACGAGTATTAAAAAGAAAGAAAGAGGGGACACAGTGAACACCCACACTCACGCATACAGGCTAGTGCGACAATGTCATTTTGATGAAACATTTTATTGAGTGATTCATTTTTGTTGTTTTGTTTTGTCTTTTTACAAAGGTTTAAATCCAAGTGCGAAATATATTGTTGATTTTGATTGGCACGCAGTAATGTATATTTGGCAATTTTTTTTTTTTATTATTATTATTTTGTTTTGGAAAAATCTGGCCGCGAAAGTATCACCTTTAGAAACAAATTTTCTGGAGAATGAAATTTGACCAGTAAATAAATTTTCCTGATGTTGACCTAAGAGGAAGCTCGATGATAGTCACGTCTAGGTCTGAATTCGCCTATGTGAATGCAATGGAAAATTGTTTTGAAAAGAAAAGACTGACGGCATTTTGTGATGGGGCAGTTCCACTGTGATTTCTGTGTACTCTTTACGAACTGAAATATATTTGTGACTCTGGTTTTGCCTGAATTCTGTATTTTAAGTTTAGAATTATTTTGTTAATCATAATTAACTGACAAATGATTGTTTTGTTCATTTTAATAACATTGTGGATTTTTTTATTTAAGAACCGTATTTGTGTTCTTTTGCTTGCATTGCTTGAAAAATTAAGTTCTTAATTGGTGAATTTTGAGAGTTAATTATTTGTGGAAAGACTAAGTTAATTAATTACTTGTGGGATTATATAGATTAGGTTTCTGTGCTTTCGGATTTATAAATATGTTTTAGCCTGTGTCCTTGGAAAGGACATTTTCACACCTGATTATGTAGATAGGAAAACCGAACATTGTTGGGTAGAGTGGGAGCTGTACGCTATGGAATATTCAGTATCGAATTAATATATACTTAAGATACCCTCGGGGTTAATGAAAGACCCTGACGACTAAAGGGAATTGGTCAGGTGGCTTGTGGGATGCCAGGTCGCAGTAGACGACTAAACGAAGGAAAACCTTGTAACTACGGTAAGGCCAGTAATGGCTCAGTTAGGAGGTGCTGAGCGGGTGTGTCTGTTTTCTCCGTGGGGGTAGGAAGGGCAAGAAGGATTTGATATGATTAAGTTTTGGCAGACAGATGCAGATTGTTGATAATAGTAATTATAGAAATTTAATAGTGGTAAAATTGTGAAGATTTATTCAGGTAAATCTTGTAATACGCAAATACAAAAGTAATTAATTGTTTGTAGTTGAATAAATAGTGATGACGGACTGTGTGTGATATGACACTATGACTAGGAAATAAGTTGGGATCATAGTATATTCAAAGTGTAAAATTTAGGTGACAACACGTGAGTTAGTTATGGAATTGGTTGACGCTGTGGCTTGGGGAATGTATTTTGTGATTTTTGGACAAGAATTTTTTCTGTGAATTTTATGTTCACTTCGTGTAGTCTCAAGTGAAAAAGCAAGAAATGTTGCACTCTATATGAATATTGGATTTCAGAGGTGGTACCAGCTGACCTGGATTGAGTTTTCATTGGAATAATCATCGTTTACTCTTGGAGTGATTCGTATCCAGATTGTTGTCTGAAGCATTGACCTTGGGTCACGGAAGCTAGTGACCAAGAATGGACAAAACAATGATAATAAATTTTTGTGAAGCGTGAAAAAACTCGTCAGAATTTTGTTGTTTATATTCATTCTTTTTCAGGAATGGTATATGTCCATGCTAGAGGGGTCATGTGACCGAGGCTCAATGAAGAAATGATGTAAGGAGTACAGCTTGGAGAAACGAAAGTATAGTATTGATTTTAGAGTAATATAGTTCAAATAAAATCCATAATGATTTTTTAATGTTTACTTAAGTTATGTTAAATAATATTTTAGCAGACTATTATTTTTAGGGGAAGCGTATCGCTACACAGACTTCCTGAGGTCGACCTTTGAGTTCAGATGGAAGACAAAACAAGGAAGCCAATTTGGATTGACTGAACCAGCGTGAGAACGATAGATAAAGAAATGGTTTTCAGGGAGTCGAGTCTAAACCGCCAAACAGTGTAGACGCGTTTTCTTTCGTGTCTGAAACGTCTCCCAAGTGAAAGCAGAGCAAACCCACTGGATAAGTAGAAATGTATACTTTGACGTTAATAAAACAGCTAAATTAAAATTTCCTGTGTTGAAGTTATTTTATGTCTGGGCTCAAAACATCTAGCGATCATAGGCCGTAAAATAAGAATCGAACATTATTATCGAGCGATCACCGTCCCCCAAGTTCACCCCCATCATGTGGCTCTCCAACAAATTGTATGCACAGCAAATCAACAGTAATATTCTGTACAAATATTCTAATCTATTGTAGTGACTTTGCATATATACATGAAGAATCTTATGAAACGAATCATCTAGATGAACTTTTCCAGAACACAAAAGTAGAGATTATCCTAGCCTACTTGAAGGAGGTTGGTGTATACCTCAAATTGTTGTCTTAATAACTCTGTTCTAGAGGAATAGCTAACCATTTATGGAACCTACGCTCCAAAGGATTGTTGATAAGCCATATATTTTAAAATATCTTTTCGGCATAAATAACCCAGAAAGTTGATATCTTTTAATCGGTTTCACCCCAAGCAGGACAGTAAAGACACCGACGCACACGTGTTTACTGGGTGTGGAACAGTTAGCAACAGAAACGTTGCTAAGGAGAAAGAACAAAAGAAGAGTAATCAGGAGGGCGATTAACATCGCATTTAAGTTTTTGAAGATCAAAGTTAAGGGAGAAGCAAGAAATCGGAAGTGAATTTAATAAGCAAGAAGTGCAATAGGAGAAAATGTTAGCGCATAGTATTTATGGTTATATCTAGCAATTTCAAATGAAAAAGGGTGACACCATTCTGCCAACGTAGTAGTGCACTGAAATTCATAAAGTCTAGGTATCATAAGGAAAAGTTCATCAGAACAATTATCATGAAGGTATTTATGGAAAAGGCACAGGGAGGCAACCTTACAGCGGTGGGAAAGTGAATGGCCGAATCGCCAGAACAGGGCCAGTAATATGCGCGGTTAAAATTAATCAATCAGCAAACTTAGCTATAAATAAAAAAGAGTGTTAGTATTAGACCCCACCCCCCCACACACACAATCCTATCTCTGCCAGAAATAATAATTGAAAATTACTGCCGCAACTATTCTGGTGCTTCTGCTATAGATTTAAAGATTCTTGATAAAATCCAACGAAGATTCTACAATCTTGTTGGTCTTAACCTGGCATCTCGGCTTCAATCACTTTCCCACCACCGTAACGTAGCGTCATTGTGCCTTTTCTATAAATATTCTCATAGTAATTGTTTTGATGAAATTACCTCTACCGGGCTTTCATTTTTAAAAGTGGTTGTTATTGCCCCCCACCAGACAAATTGTACATATGCGAACTTGTTAGGATTACATAGAGACTTTGAGGTATCATGGTGGCTATAGTAAGAGTTGTAAATAAGAATGTGTAATTTTGGTGTAATACCATGTTATGTTTGTGTCAGTAACTGCGGCAAGCTAAGTTTAAGATAAGACCAACCTTTCCCTATCCTATATTTTGGCATTGTACCATATTTAGTATTTTTCAAAATAAATATCACTTTCCTCTTTCGTACCTAGACTTTATGAATTTAAGCGCAGTACTAGATTGACGGCAAGGTCTTATCGTTTTACTATAAAAATGATTGCGTAAGATCTAAGTTAAGTTTCACACATTTCGCTTGAAGTACTCCCTTTCGGCTTTTTGATCTTCAAGAATGGTAATGCAATGGCAAATTTTATCTTCTGTATCCATATTCTTTTATTGTTCTCCCTCATTTTCTCATATTCTCTCACACACGCCCCTTTATTATTTCCTGGTAACCACAGTCTTTTTCACTATCTATGGACATGAAAAATACGTTTCCAGTCACACGGAATCAATCGCGGGAATAAACAATTCATAAAGTTTATTTAGTTTACTTTAAATCAAATATATCGACCCCTAGAAAAATATCCGTATAGAGTTTAGACTTGATTGAGCCTTCATTTTTACATTGCGTTGTTGCTTTTTTAGCTTTACAACACTGCCTGATTGACGAATGTGTAATTGTATTGAAAGATTGGCCAAATTAAATCCTTGAATTAAATCATGGATTAAATGTTGACAGAGCTAATCAGTTGTGGGTGCCAAACCCTTAGGAATGGTATCTCGTACGTGTAAAGTGTGAAAGATTTGTGCACATCCCAACTGATCTTCATTGAAACAATTATTCAAGCAACAGGCAGTCACACAAAATATAAAAACGTGCATTATTTTCTTGAAATCAATATTATATAATACATGTTGTTTGGTTGATTGCTTTTGTTTAGCGGTATATCAAATTCTACGGGTTTATTTAATGTTGAAATCTACTTATTTTGTAGGTAATTTTGTTTTCAACTACAGATATTTTGCATACAATTATTAGGTTGGTGCAAAAATAATGTCGTTTTCTCACATAGTAACATACGTCAGAAAACGACATTATTTTTGCACCAACCTAATATTTTCAGGGTACAGTTCCATTTATTTAAGTACATAGTTTGTAGATCATAAATGCATATAATGTTTTTAGATCATGCATAAATAATTTTACTATAAAAATGAATTTTTATATTTTTCATATTGCACTGATTGTCATTTTGCTGTAAAAAATATTGTAGTTAATTTTATTATAAAAATGTACAGTAGATTTTTATTTGGGTGTTCACTAGTTGCCCATAGCTGGGACCCTAACAGGTGCTACCACCCTGGGCCAAGGTGGAACTGGGATCAACAAAAATTAAAAGGTGGTTCCCCAAAAAATTCAACAAAACATTGCCGGATGTAGTTTCTTCGTCATACCAGGACGATATAATATATTTTTATTACATATGTTTTTCGGTTTTATACACAACATCTGACTTCGTTTATATGAAGTGATAGAAAAATTTTGCACAACTATTTTGGGGGTCATCTGGCAAAAAATATGATAACTTGGTGTGAAAACGACACCAATATGGCGATAGTCTTCTGTAGACAGCACAATAAACATCAACTTATAAGATGCAATTAACAGATAAAATTTAAATACTTTAAAAGTTTTCGAGTACGCCTGTCTGCTAGCGCAGCTAGGCAATTCCTGTTACAAACGCCTGTTCATGTAAATTTCCGTTTGTTAAACACCCACAGAGCTTACCTAAGTTTTATACTGCGAATATACTGATCTGCAATATACTAAACAGACCATAATTACAGACTATTTTACGTTAAATACAATCTTCAGAAAATTGCGTTTAGCATAAAACAGTCTGTCGCATCTGAGTGTTAGCTTCAAATTCACTTTTATATCTATACATACGCTCTATATCTGATATTAAGAACTTTATCTCATAAATATACCATATTTTGAAAGTACATTTCTTAATATATATATATATATATATATATATATATATATATATATATATATGTTTGCGACCCTGTATATAAATATTATTTTATATAATTATCTAAATTTCTTCATATGTATATATTTTTTCTTAATGAACTATAATATTAACACATCAGTGTCTTATAAAAACAAATATTGAAACCTTAGATACAAAGCAATACTGGATGATCATTGCAACCAGCGTTGCGAAACAACCCCATGATTCGTCCAAGTCAAAAGCAATATGTGCCCAGGCAAGAATTCTACTGATTTCTTTCGCAGTGGACTTCATGCCCTCGGGAACATAGCTAAGAGGAAAGATTTCGATTTCTGGTGAGGTGGCTACTTCGTCGCCGCCAGGCTGGATTGTCACGTGCATGCCAACTGTTGAGGTTTTCGAGTGAATGGGTATTACTTAACAGAAACGAGCGGGTGGCAAAGTGATGACGAGTGGAAATATGCTGGTCTTGGAGAAAATTCAAGAAGACCAAAATTACTAAATCAGAAATGTGAAAGAACAATATGCAGACATATTTCATGCGATTCCATATCTTCCGACATGACAAGCTTCAATTCTATCATTTTTCTCTCTCTCTGTCTCTCTCTCTCTTGTCTCTATTTCACTGTCTCTCTTTTAACACTGAAATCTTTTTTAGCGACCATTCCATTCTTATTGGCATTTAGTGAAACTCTTCTAAATGGACACGAGCAACAATGGCTCTATAATTTGTTTATTCATTCGTCTTATTCTCTTGTTTATATCTCAGGTCAGATGAACTCCTAAGTACGAGTTCCGATATTGTAGAAAGCGCACGATTTATTTCAGATAAATGCTACTTAACCATCGTGAATCTAAACATGGCCTCAGGTTGATTCATTGATTTGTTTTTAACATCATATCAACTTATGGGTCATTTAATGAAGAAATTTAAATTTCCTGTGAGATTTGAATAAAAATATGATATGTGTTATTCTGCTTTCACAATTGAATACATGGTAAATTATACTCAGCTTTTGTCTATATACATGTTTATGTGGACATAATTACTAGAGGCTGTGATATGTGTGTTTTATGTTTTGTTGACTTCAATATGAACCTAAAAAAGGAATTTAGCGTAGGTATGGACACCTAATTGGTTAATCAGGATAAGTCAACGAGCTTCATTTTAATTCTGATCTTGTTTAATTCTCTTCTCTACTCTTTCGTAAAAAAGAGTGAGTATTTTGCTTTTGAAATTATAAATAATCATTTACTCACCTGTCATTTACCATTGCCTGAAGAGGCACAGCTTTGTGCCGAAAAATGAAAGGCTATTGTGTAGCGATTCTTAACATGTTTTTGCTTTAACCTCCTATAATAAATAATATTTAGCTCTAATTTGTATTGAACCCTTTTTAAAAATTAAATTCTACGGACAGTGGAATTATACTCTATTTTTTTCTTATATATATATATATATATATATATATATATATATATATATATATATATATATACTCTATAAGAAAAATGTTAACTAGTGTGTATTTGCTTTTATTTTGAAAAAAGAACACTTAACTATACAAAAATTATCATACAACAGCATCATAATTTGTTTTCCTCAAATAAAACCACCACCTATTTTAATGAATGCTCTACAAATTCTTGCTATTCTTTACAACAGTTTCTAAAATAAAGCAGGTGGCAGAATTGTAAGTACTGAAAAAGCTAATTCTCACATTTTGGGTATTCTTTTCGGGCTTTCCTTTATAATACATCTCATATTAATTTAATGTGAGAGAAGTCAGGGGAGTGATGCGGTGAAAACATAATTTCTATGATGTTTTTTTTATTGACTCGAGTTAATTTTGACATAGTTTCGAAGAATGATTCAGATCTTTGCTTTGACGAATGGTGATTTTTCCAATCATGCGTAAATCAGTTAGAATAGCAGGTCTTTGCAAAAACGAATGCTATTTTTCTTTTTTTCAAAATTATCTTGACCTGAATCAAATCGCCCAATACCATAACAAATCCACCACCATGCTTAAAAGAGAAAGACTGTTATGTGCAAAATAGCAAAAGAACTAGAAAATTAAAAGAGAAATTTGAACTTTGGGGTTTTAAGAGTGCATGTAAGAAGAACGCCAACAGAAAGTCTGTATGATGTACGGGTGGTTAAAAACTGAAATAGAGATGTTATATCAATGTTTTCCAGTTGTCAGGTTTATCTTTTATTGCCTCAGCTTTGACTAAGTCCTGTAATTGTGGTTCTGTTCTTATCAGTTGCCCTTCATGAAGTTTTTCTATATTCTGATATAATGGTATAATATCTCTATTTCAGTTGTTTTTATATTTGAGGTATAGGTGAGAGTACACACACACATATATATATATATGTGTGTGTGTGTGTGTGTGTGTGTGTGTGTGTGTCTGTGTGTGTGTGTGTGTGTGTGTGCAGAAAAATAGGAAAGAACACGTTAGGTAAATAATCCGGAGTTCTTTAGTATTTTTGTTTTTATTTAAAAAAAAAAGAAACAATGCTCCATACAGAAGTAGAGCTGCCCGTTGGAAAATAAATGCCGCAAAAAACTGTGGTATACCAATGCACTATTTCATCCATTGAGAGTCCTTATGATAGGATATACATTGGTTCAACGAAGAATGAATTTAAAATTAGATGGAGACAAAACAAAAGTTCCTTCAATAATATTAGAAATAGAAATCAGACATCTCTATCCAAATATTTCTGGCATTTAAAAGAAATGAATAAAATACCAAAAGTAAAATGGAAAATAATAAATAGAACAAGAACTTGTAAAACCTGGGATGACCCATGCATTTTATGCCTGCATGAAAAACTACACATTATTAAGTTTCTAAATAATGAAAATTTATTAAACCATAGACATGAGTCAACGATTTTCTGCCGACATCAACAAATTTTCGCATTAAATAATTAGCATAAAAAAAAATAAATTTCATAGTCTAATAAAAGGTTTAAAGCTAAACCCAATCATAAGATAGAAAAACCCTTTATGAAATCGTCAAAAAAAAAATTGTTGTTCAGTGCGACCTCTTTAAGTACGAAACAGCCCTTTAGAAGATAAATAAATAAAATGATAAAAATAAATAAATGAATAAATAATTAAATAAATAAATAAAAAAAAAAATTCTCTAGACACTTAACGACATGTAATGGTGCCAAAAGCTATCATTCGCTGTGACAAGACAATGTGCGCGCATGAATGCCATCATTCGCTTTGAAATTGATACCTCCACGCTACCTCGGCTTGACCTCTATCCGAAGGTGACTGATATGTGGATAAAAATTAATTCTTTGGCCCCTTATCAAAATGGTCGCCTCGGCTGTTTCCATAGTAATTAATTTTTAGAATGAACATGTTTATAAAGATGCGTAAATTTCAAGATTGGTTATTCCTAAATTTTCGCTTGAGGATGAAACAGGGCTTGATACCTTAATTCAATTTAATTTTAATAATTATATTGATGTTTTCGGCTTTCGTTTTTGAAACATAAAAACTCTTATATAGCGAAGGAATCATATTTTTTAAAAATAATTATATATATATATATATATATATATATATATATATATATATATATATATATACAATAAGGTAATGTTTTTATATACCTCACGCAGTTAAAGATATATAGAAAAAATAAGCTAAAAATGCAACAGGAGTCTTTAAGAATATTTGAGTAAATTTACCAATTCAAATGTTAAATTGAAATCTTTCGTATCTGAGATCATGGCACAGACACATCTTAATGCCAATTTAAAACTTGAAAAGCATATAACTGATAAACCGCTAAACGTACTCTGAATAAATACTGTTAATGACTCCAGTTGCTTTTTCAACTTAGATTTCATATATATATATATATATATATATATATATATATAATTTATTCGAAAATTATAACATAGATTTTAATAAAATCACTGCAAAAACAGCCATTTTGTTTCAACACTTATGGTGTCTTATCAAGTGATGGTGTTGAATGTAGAATAAAGGTTATTAAAAGGTTCCAATCAACCAAACATCCATCGATAAGGGAAACGCTGTTATATAAGCTGCAATGATCAATCATAATACAAGTATACGAGAATTCAAAAAACTTGACAACAAACTTTGGTTATAATAATTATTTAATGGTTTAATGTTAGGTTTAGACTAAAACAGAATTCATTCTAATAAATATCAAATTATACTATAAAATTCAAAATTCAAAATTACCAATTTTAAATTTAATCTATATTAAGTTTAAAGGTATAAAATTATTTAAAGAAGAAACTGAGGAAAAATACATATTTTTTTATTTACTTATTTTGTTTTTATTGAAATTAAGTTGGAATAAACATTAAGATCTAATGCTACTCTGAACTCTTTTACAACTTAGATACATTTGAATTGAAGATATGGGCTATGGACGGTGAAATCTTGCAATATATATATATATATATATATATATATATATATATATATATATATATATCCATAGTTAAACATTTAGTGTATCTACGCTCTTGAGCAGAAGAAAATGTCTGTTTTTAAACAGTATATTTACTGGATTTACTGAAATCTTGCAATATATATATATATATATATATATATATATATATATATATATATATATATATATATATATATATAACCACAGTTAAACATTTAGTGAATCTACGCTTTTGAGCAGGAGACGTCTGTTTTTAAAAAAACATATTTACTGGATTTATTCAGGAGACTTTAATAAAGAATACTTAACCAATTCTTGTAGACCATTGTTCCAGTTTATAATAATATTCATATAAAAATCAGCTGTATATTTGCATTAATATCCTTCAGATATTATTTTAATGTATTATTCAAATATTAACATTTTTTTTAATCACAAATACAGAATTTTAACAAGATTACGCCTTCATATGTTTTAAGTATTTCCTCACAATAATTTTACTAAATTTATCCAAATTTAATCTGAATATCTAGCAGATCTCCTTCACTTTCACTTTTATAACTTTTAAGTTTTTTTGTTTTTAACTATGTCACAGAAGATAGTGTAAGAACCTGCATACTGTGGCTGATTTAAGAATTAGTGCAAGTTATAGACATTTTCGCCTTAATAAATTATGATTTGTTTTAATTAAATTAATATTTTTTTAACTCGAATGTATGATCAAATGCATTATGGTGAGCGACTAATACATTGAGTGTGCTGTTTTCTTAAAGATCTCTTTATGTTCCTCTCATGTTTTAAATAAACTTCGTGAGATCTCTTCTGTGTATCCGTTGTGGCACTTAGCCACACCCTATATAGTAAATTCATTCATCAGGTTCCAAGTTTTTATTAATTCTTTTGTATTTTTTTTTTTATTTTACGATACAGTAGTTTGAAATTGATGTTAATCTTAGATAATTTTTTTTTCAATTAGAATTCTGATAGAGCTGGTAGGTAATGTAATATATCTCGTTTCGTTAATTTTTGGGTACCTTTTATTCTTTTCTTTGGAAGTATTTGATGAGCTTTCTATTTCGCGTTGAATGTGAAATAATTAGTGGGAAATCCCTCTAGAGAACAAAACGCTTTACACAGAATTTTCCCACTTTGTCATTAAATTACCTAACATGCACAGACACACACACACACACACACACACACACACACACACATATATATATATATATATATATATATATATATATATATGTGTGTGTGTGTGTGTGTGTGTGTATGTATGTATATGTATATGTATATAACGAGTATAACATACTCTTTATTTGAAAGAAATGCTTCAAACAAGAAGATCGGGTGGAAACATTGATCTGCTAAAGGGCAGATAACTCAATTCACAAAATTCATTGTGCAAGGAGGTAAGTGGTCGCCAAAGAATAACGCAAATACTTTAAAATTTTCGTAGATTGCAATTCGTTCTAACCTACGGGCGGGTATCTAAGCTTTACGCTATATTTCCACCTTCTCTCACCAATGAAATAAGGTCAGAAAATGAATTTTATCGTCAATATTGAATAGACAAAGTGAAGCCTTTTGTTTTTGTTCGCCCTAAAGACAAGCCATTTGTATGGTCCACTCCCCCATTAGAGACAGATGGGATTATCGAAGATCGATAGCCGACCATAAGCCAAAAACATATTTCCCATAATGTATTGATATGCATATAGAAAACGTTCTAATTGTTTAGATGTACACATGAACGTTTGAGTGCTAACAGCTGTTGGGAGACAATCATTGTGCGGTTTCTTTCAGAGAACATCAAACTTTCTTTTTGCTTCGCTTTAAATAATTTTAAAAACCTGGAAGGCAATAGAATATCGTAAAAGAGAATCCAATAAAATATTAATAAAGTTGGAAGAATCCCAGTGGAAACGCACAGAGAAAATATATACGTCTCTCTGAAGGGACATGTAATGTATGTCAGATTATAAATATGCAAACCAATCACATGTTTATTTATCTTATAAAAATACACTCTTAAATCTTGAAAAGATTTACCAAAATGTGCTGGCTAATACCAATTCTAATTTGAATGCATTGACTTGTATAATAAAATCTGCCATATTGTATATTTGATTTCACAAACTGTAACATGTATTTTTTATTACTTCAAATGTTATTATGGTGAATACTCGTATTTGAAATAGACGCTGTATTTTTATTTTAACCTGTGTGTATTATGGCTATCGGCCTAGGCGTTCGATAAATCCTAATAAAGAAATCATTGCTTTCTAGCAGGGATAGAACATGCGTCCACATTTGTAGGAGAAATCACCTTTTCATCTGGGATGCTTTATCACTCGGCCACATACAACGTCAAGTGTTCAGCAAGCATATATTTTCACATTTCAGGAAAGCACAATTCTTCATTGAAAACTCATATCTACTCAGTTTCGTATCCGAAACGTAAACAAAGAAAATTTCTAAAGAATTAATAGATTTATTCGTATTTATTTTATTGCTTTAAAATGTATTATCGCGAATACCTATATTTGAAATTGACATTTCATCGTATTCGAAAAATTTTAATAAAAACATGCTCTTCGGCAGGGATTGAATTCGCAGGCCGATAGATGCATATTTGTTCAAAATAAAAATGTCGCATCGATTTCAAATAATACTAATTACGTATAAATAATAAAATTGTCGTATTAAAAATCTCTATTAATTATTTAGAAAAATATATTTTTTATAATTTACAAAGCTCGCCTTAAACAAATCTATCTATCTTAGTTTGTTTATCTATGTAACACGCGTATGCATGGGTTACATTTGGTGGCTATGTACATGTAAAACACTCAGACACAGCCACATACATGCTTTACATCAAAGGTTGTTGAATGCTTAGGATGGAATCATGTGAAGAAGCGATTGGTAATATGGCAAATGCCGATTTGGGACCTAGTTTGTCGGAGATTTCGTCCACTTAACTTTTCGTTATACGCACGGAAGCGAGCAGAACTAAAACCACATCGTTTTATTTCTTGCATGAAGGCAAAATCTTTGCGACATGTTTGACGAAAATCGGATAAAAAATGAGGGAATTATTCAAGGTTTTATTTTAAATATTGCGAAAAATTCTATTTTTTCACAATTTTTTTTGTGTGAAGCCAATGTCGTAGGAAAAATATAAAGTACTCATAGCAGGAGTTATGTTTTGCATTAACTGCAAATAATATCAGCTCACTCAGTATTTTTTTTTCACTTGTAACTGTGACTTGTTTTTGCAATACGCCATATCTCATTTTAATTTTCCTGCCAAAACCGGAGTGTGTACGTGCATAAATAGCATAGACACACACACACACACACACACACATATATATATATATATATATATATATATATATATATATATATATATATATATATATATATATATATATATATATATATATATATACGCTTGGAAAATCACTATATATATATATATACGTTTGACGCGTTTCGTCCTTTGGCACTTCATCGAAAAAAAATTGTTATGTTCGTTCGACAACACATGCGCAGCAGCGAGGGATGTTGAGAATTTTAATTTACTTTTTTCCTTTTTGGGTAGATGATCTGGCAGATTCCATATAGATTCCTTTTTCTTTTTGTTGTCATGACTTTTTTGTTAGATATCCCAAACTGTTATAAGAATGTGGGATATCTAATAATATAATATAATATAATTATAATATCTGCTGAAATGTTGTAAGTGCCAGGGCGCAAACTTACTTGCGACCAAGGCAATCTCGAAACATTTTCTATTTGGTCAAGGAATCTAAATAAAGGATTCCATAAACAAAAAGGGGGTATTTTATAAAACAATACATTAGATGTATTATTTGCTCACCATAACGCAAATGCCCATAGTTTTGACCCTTTTCTGGTTTACCCACAGTAAATTTGCGCCCTGGATCTTACATTTTACTATTGCCGGCAAATCTTCTATTATGCCAAAATTTGATAACCAATAACAAATGTGATAAAACAAAATGAAAATGAAAAAGTATCTAAGTGAAATCAGCGGGATTATAGATCCAAAACAAAACTAAAAAAATTAAAATTAATATTCTTAGCATCCCACGTTCGCGTGCATATTTGTGTTTGATCAATACCCACAAAACTCACCTGAGGTTTATACTGAAACAATGCTGAAGGTCACCAGTACGCTCAAACCCACGGTCACGATGTCTTGTGACTTCTTGCAAGCAAAACAATCGACCTCTTCAGAACAGTTTCGTCTACCCAATGTTATTCCCAAGTTTTGGATAAACCCGTGTTATGGTTTTCAAGGAAAGGTTTAGCACATTGGGATTGCCACTCCTAGACATATAAAATCATCTTGATGACAAATCGTCCATAGTGAGCATTCAACCTACGTCTCAGGATCGGAAAGCGAACGTTCTAAACACTCGGCCACACAGCCACCTAACCATACCAACATCTACTCATCCATCTATATAGACATTTCCATCCACATAAGCAAACGCACATAGCCATATCAGATGCCATGTTTTTTTAACCAGCTGGAATGACGAATGCATCATTCTAACTAGCCGTTCCTTAACAGGTGAAGAAAAATAGTAACTGTTGTGGTATCCTCATTCCAAAGAGTCTATGTTGGACTATTCCGTCTACTATAAGATTTGTAGGAGAGAAGGCCTTTGGGGAACAGTCGACCAGACTGTTTACTGGCGAACTCTGTGCATATGCAGAGAGGAACCCGGACGAGGCTTTGCCCCAGGGCCCTGAACCCGTTTATGTGGCTTCTAAGGGAATATTTTTGGTTGAGCCTACGCGCTTGGATAGCCCACGGTAAACTCGGCCTTGTGCCACATACATCCCTCGTGGTGGGGGTTGTTAAATATTAAGAGTCGCCCAGACTGTTCGTAACTGTCAAACTCTCTGTCTTTGGTAGAGATGAACCCGGTCGAGACTTTGCCGCAGGGCAAAATTTCGTCCGGGGAGGTAGACAGGCCATGAACGGGTTCTAAAGGAATATTTTGGTCGAGCCTACGGGCTCGGAAAACCCACGATAAATTCGTCTTTGTACCACATACATCCCTCGTAAGGTGTGGGGGCTGTTCAATATTAACAGTCGAATTGAACGCTGGCTCAACCGACACACACTCACGAGTCTTGTAATATACTCTTCAGTTGTACTTACTGCTTAATATATGATATATCTGCAAAACTTGTTTTATTATTTCATTAACCATTTACTTGGTCACAATAGTAACCAAGGTAAAATTTCATGAAAGAAAATTTGGTAAACTTGAACCTCCGTTCCCGATAAAAGCAGTGTAAAAACGACAGTTTTCGCCTTGACGCCTTCCCGCCTTGGCAATGATTATTGTCTTAAAAAGCGATGTAAAAGAAGTGTAATAAATCTTAAACATATCATAAATGTTAATTTATATATTTGTGTTCTTGAGAATTTACACTATTAAACACTATTTATTTAAATATATCCGGCACAGAGCTTGTGAGATAAGCACCGTCAAAATGAAACTCCATCTCATTTTCAAGCTCTGTGATTATAAAAGTTACATATCATAAATAGACTATGTTGCCAATGAACAAGATCCGAACAAGAATGTAGTTTTTCCATTGATTCTCGTCAAAATTCGTTTAAGAGGCACACTTTCCAATAAAGATTTCTTGGGGTAATAAGGCTACATTTAAGCTAAATGTTTCAATTAAACACCAAAATGAACGGAGTGGGTACGTGAGAATCCGTATATTATGGCGGTGAAACATAGTACTTATCTCCTTGCAGTAACGCGGTGATGTTGCTTATCATCAAACGGATTAACTGTCATTCAATTTTGACAATACTGTGAATGTACCTTTTGCTTGAACTTGCTACGACAATGTGCCATGTCACGGATTCAAATGTAGTTTCATGAGAATGTGTTTTATTCCAAGCAAGATAGAGCATCCCTTATTACCATTGTGACTTAAAGGTCAACCTTTCTAAGATATTTTGTCAAACAAGTGGATTGGAAGCAGAGATGCAGCGGTATACCCTCCACATTCACCAGATTTTATATTTTTTTAAATTTCAATGCTATCTATGATTCATAGATTACACCTGATATCATATAGCTCGCTTTTTGCTCAATATCTTTTCATGTTTTATGCGTTTAATTTAACAGTGAAATGGAAATATTTTTCGGAAGAAAAAATTAACAAAAAAAACAGATAAAGATGGCGACGACAAAGCATATTTTAAGATAAAGTTGAAGCAAGACAACCACATACTTGAACAAGTAAGACTGCAATCTAAGAAACGTTGGAGTAAAGAAAATGATTAAATAAACGATCATTTTGCTCGAGAACGATTTTTTCTTAAATGCAGATAAATATTTTATCTGTCTAGATTATCAAAACGCCTATAGAGAATTAATCATCCCATATATTTACTAATTTAAGTTGATTTACCTCCCTTCTTACTACAGATGGGATAGTAAATGCATAACTAAATACACCGGAAATATACAAATAAATATACATTGATAATTATTATATAGTTTTATTACATATTATATATCTTTAAGGTCTTTTGCTTATTTATATTTTATATTGGTGTTTTTCTTTTGTATTGTTTGTTCAGTATCCTAAATCTGAATGTCTCAGCAAGGATTGTATTCCTTCAAACCTTGTGGCCTGGCGCTACATAATCACTATGAACTGGTACCAAATAAGACAAACGCCATAACTTGCGGACTATTTCAACGACTAAAATGGATAGTACATGTAACTCGAAGAGAAAATAACAACATAATCAGTTGTTGACCATTCCATACTACTTCAAAAAAGGAAACCCCAATCAACAATGGAAAGACTAATAACAATTAATGGACTTGGGAAACTTATTTTCATGAAAAAATTGTTTTAAGATGAAGATTTTATAAATTCCAAACGACAGTGACTTTGGGTGCTTGTTCAGTGAAGGACGAATATTTCCTTATAAGGAAACGGTGATTATCACGAGATCAGTAATATCACTCTACGGTGATAACACACACAGACTAAAAATATTAATGTTTTGTAACTTTTCGTAAGCTATTTCAAAATATGCATTAAAACTCAATAAAGTCCTTATCATGCTAAACGTAGCAGTTAATTTAAAATATTTAGCAATTAATGAAATAGAAAAATGTCTGACGGAGGACCTAATGACTTTTCTTGTTGTGACCATCAAAAGTTGGCAATTTCCTATTTAAATCTTCGTAAATGCATCCAATTGCATATAAAGATTTTACCATCGGGATTTAGTGTTAGTGAACTTATAAAAAAATTGAAAAGCGGGGATTATTGGCTCGGGACATTGACAATTATAGCATTCATGTATGTTGGCTCCAAGAAACCAAAATCAAAGACTTATATTAATACTGGAGCTAGTTTGGAAAGAGACCGTAAATATTATAGAAATGGTTTCATCATCAAGGCAAAATAGAAGAAAAAACACTGGACGAACAATCCTAGTGTAGATATTGGCAAAAGGCATCATTCCCTGTAAAACGTGTGCCTTCAAGTCGGAACATCTCTGATGCTGATGAGGATGATGATGACTGGAACATTCATATACATCCCTGAACAAATCAATGACACTTGTACAGTGGAAATAAGTTAAAATAAAATGTAAATAATATGGTTAAAAAAAGGAAAATAAAAATGAATGATCAAAATTTTGTTGGATAAAAATAAGCGCAGCGTGGTTGCAGAGTTCTAACAAAGTTCTAGCAGAGTTCTAGCAGAGTTCTAACAGAGTTCCCTCTGAAACGACTTTTCCTTAGAGATTTCAGTCCTATTGATAAATGTCCACGCAAATTAGTGAAGCGTCAACACTTAAATAATCTTTTTTTACAGTTTATCAATTTTTCAGGTTATTTAAAGCCAGAAAATATTTTTAAATTGTAACAATTTTTTCCAGTAATAAGGGATTACTGATACAAATCCTACTAATTAACCCATAGCTGGAATTTGAACTCTGCTTCCTGAGTTCCAATTCTAAGCCCATTACACCACCCGCGCATCCACACTTATAACACTTGGTATTTCCAAGTGGACACTCATCTCGGTACTGACCAGGCTAAAAGAAGCTATTCGAGCGGAACTTACATCTCACCAATGAGGTTGAGTCGCTACAAAGTATTTTGCAATGCGAATCTTAGCCTTGAAGATTAGAACTGGTGGAACTAACAAATGTAGTTCGTTTGAACATTTTCCATGGATATAGGTATAGAGCAGCTAGAGACTTACAACATTTCATCCTTAGGAAAGGGATCGCAGTTAGACAAAGCAAACTGAGTTTAAGTCCCAGTAGGTGCTCAAAACAGGGGTCATCCCTGAGGGGACACCTGTTCATCAGAATCGGCGAAAATTCGGTTGTCTGTTTGGAGATGATAGAACGTCACTAGTTTGATTTTCGAGGTATTGAATGTAAGCAGCCATTTTTTCCCACTAGGTTGCTTCAATTTGCATTTGTTTATATGACTTTTTAAATTGGTTTAATACATTATTCGTTTTCTATATTCTAATCGTCAGATTCATTTTAGCAGAATCTTAGACTAGATATTTTCTGTTTTGTACTTATAGCATTAAAGTGATTGCAGATGGCGATTTTGTAAGCATAACTTAGATCTGATACAAGGCCGAAATTATGAGGGCACACTGAGGATCGAACTCACTATTCAGTAGTAACTGATCAAGCAAGATAAGCTTGCTAACCATTACACAACGTCGAAATACCCAAACCTGACTGCCAATGTTAGGTCAATCGGATACAAATGGTCACTTTTTATTCTATAGAAAGCGTCAACACTTTTACAACATGAATATTTTTCAAATACTTTTTCTTTCCAAATATTTAAAATCCGTTTGGTTAATTTTTAATATTTATAATAAAATTGTAGCTTCATATACAACTTACAGGTGCACCTCCAAAAATATGAAAGATCAAAGTCTATCAGTTCATCTCTCCTCTGACCTAGCCCAGGTGGTTCATTGGGGAAAGGACCGACTTTTAACATTCAATGCAACCAAAACAAAACGAGTAACGTTCCACCACCAGCCTATAGACTCAGATCTTACATCCATACATCAGGATGGGTCTTCTCTCAAGAAACGTCTGTTGGAACTCAATGTCACCCCAGACCTCATCTGGAACTCACCTATCCGAACTAATGCTAAAGATAATAGAGAAATTGTTGATAACTTGTTCCGTTCCAAAAAGTATCCCACTCCCTCTGCTACGGAGCCACATCACAGCAAAAACAGAGTACTCCTGCCCAAACCTCTCTTGCCTGTTTTTGTAACCTAGAAAGTGTTACTGAGTGAGGAATAACCAAAATGGAGATTGGGATTGAAATGGTAATCTTTATAACATCAAAAAATAAAATACTCGCCAGCGATGTGAAGTAGGTAAACCACTGCTAGTGGTGAACTACTTAGACAGCTTATACTTCTTGGACTGCTTAGACAGCATATTACCCCCACTTACAATAGTGTCCAACGTATTTATGAGGATTGGGGCATACCCATTAGTCTTCATAGATGCATATATAACACCTGTCTTGAACGAGTTCGAAGTCATCTTCGCGGCCTTGTGGGTACTTAATTATTTTTCTCGTACAAACCCTTCCCTACAGACGAAAAGTCACGAATCTCTCGCTGCTCCGTCGCTATTTCCATGGTTTGTGTTAAGACGAGTTACATTCCTTAAACCCTACCCAGCCCTGACCATAACAACTTAGACCGGCCATGTCACGCACACAAGGGGGAATAATCCCCCTTCCTATTAGTAAAAAGAAGTTCCACTAGGACAGACTCTTCAAAAGTAATGCTGTATCGTGTAACAGATTCCTGGCGGGATGTTTTCCAAATCACTACAATCTTGACCTCGTCAAATCTTGGGGTAACCGTTATCTTTCTGGTATAATTCCATGAACTTCATTTCTTGCCTTCTGTTACACTCATACAGCACCACCTGTAATTATCTACCTTGAATGACTCTTGGGCCTTGCATTGGGTGAACATTAGTTTAGAAATAACTATTTAGGTGAGGTGAAAAACTGATCGATAACAACGAGTCAATCAATACTCATATGTATCAAGCGCTCCGCTTATTTTGAATGTAGCCTTTTTAATTTTTTCTTTCTTTTTCTGTCACCTTATTTTGAATATTTCAGTTAATTGTTTGCTTTAAATTTTTGTTAATATTTGGCACAGTAGGTGTGTGCATATATATTGCTATATTTTATGGGAATGCTAAAGTCTGCATAAATTACCTTCAAGTTAATTTTAACTGATGATGGAGTTTACCCAGTTTCCCAAAAACTGGATACAATTTAAAACTAATTTAAAACCCTAACTCACATCCCCTGTCTATAATCTAACCCTTCGATCCATAATGTTTCTTCTTCGTAAATCTGAATCATTTTCACTATTTCTTTCTCTCCTTTACTCTTGAATAGTTAACTTGCTTTTTACATGCTCCCGCCCTCGTAACGACCTTCTAAACTAATTCAAATGGGGGTAGTGCATCCCCGAGCAACCCTTGTTACCCACTTCTCCCATTTGGTTCGCGAAGCTGTAAATAACGCAGGCATGACCAGCGGAAAACATTTCAGGTAACATTGGAGAAACAACTGTGTCCATCACTACTCGATGTTGTCTTCTGAATCAGGATCGGGAAATAATTGAGACCCAGTGACTAGGCCCTCCATTGACAAAAAAACACGTAGAATAGTGTCTGGAATGGAAAGAAGATAGCATGAAAGTTGACTTCTCGAAAGTTTTGTTCACGAATGAATCTCGTACTATCATTGATAGCGGTTGGAGCAAAGTTTGGGTCATAAAGAGACGACATCTTAATCAACGCTTGAGACGCAAAAATGAGGAGGTGTGTCAATGATTTGGGTTGTTATTATTGGCGGTATCATGGTTGGCCCGTGGAAAGTGCCTGACGGTATTAAAACGACTGCATATGGTTATATAGCCTTCCTGAGAGAGAACCTTGAACTTTGGTTAAAAATCAAAGGATCACGTTCAAGAAAACATCATGTTTATGCATGATAATTCTCCCGCGCATGCAGTATATAAAATTACGGAGTACCTATAACAATTAGGTTTCTGTGTATCTCGGAAAATGAACTGGCCGGCCAAATCTCCAGACATAAACCCAATCGGAAGCGACTGATTTACGAGACTAGGCGTCAATTTAGAAGCAAGGCGGATTGTGTGCAGGCAATAATGAATTTATCACGTAGAAATATATCAGAAGAGATCCAGAAATTGACATGTTCCATGGACTAGAGCCTTACCCATAAATTTTTAAGAAGAGGATTACATTTCCCTTTTTTAACCAGTATGTTTATCCAGATCCACTATTATTTTTGAACTCTGTTTACTTTTTGATATCCATTTATTTCATATCGCTTACTGTACGTATCCATAACAGTCAGTATATGAACAATTAAAGCGTTATTTTCTTGTTTACATGAGTTTGAATTACACCTCGCTAATAATTTGGAACATTTATAATTTAAGTAAATTAGGTAAATGACCGTAGTTTCTGTGTATTTTTGCGGAACTTTATACTTTTTAGAAGGTACAGGCATATAACTGTTACCATCATGCTGTGAAATTTTCTTTAATTCCAACGTGTTTTTTGGGCAAAAGGGAAAATTGTCACCTCATTAATAATTCGTTACACAGTGTAACTATGGCTACTATAGCATTTTTGAATGGTTTTTGCACCGTGCAGTAGTCTCCCGTGGGGCCTCTCGATGCCCTCCGAAAAGTTACTGCTACCACTGTATCTCTAGATTAATCTCTCCGTGTTAAGTATACATGCAACTCCTGGGGTGTGTCTGTCTCTCTGCTTACCAGTATTCCCCCCAACAATGCACACATGAAACCAATCAAAATATAAATGAACAAAACTATCATATCCAACTTTTAAAAAAAGACCCCCATATACCATCTCTTACACCAGCGTGAGGGGTCGACGTTCCAACACTATCTTCTCCAATCTAAACCAGACCTTCTACATTCTGAAACCGCTATCAACCTCTCATGTACACTAGGGGAGTTCTATATCCCTGCATACTCACCTCTCATAGCCAAACATGAACACCTAAATCGACACTACTACAGACTCGGAGCCTACATCAAAGACGATTTCCCCTATGGCAGGGAAGCAAAAATGAGAAACCCGATCTCTCGTACATGTGCTTCCGCCTCAGAACGGAGGGAAGGGAATCTTCAACTAAATATGTGGAAAGATTGACAATATCCTTACTCAATTCCCCTCGGTCAGCTTTCATATCTACAGTGACTTCAGTATCCACCATAATCCAAGATCGCTGTTGAAGGCAGATATTGAAGAAACTTCTCCATCGCCTATGAACTAACCCAGATTATCGAAGAACCTACCCGGTTACTGGACTAGGTACGTCAGCCCATTCCCTAATCAATGTCGAGATTGATGCCAAACCTAAAGCATCCCCTGATGTGCCGTTCCATGGAGCGATGTTTCACTATGCGAAAGTAGAGTAGGACAGCTTTCGATCCTACATGATGAAAGCTCCTCTCCGAAATTTCTTCAAGCATGCTGCCTCAAAAACTACTTCCCTTGTCACTAATTGGATCTTTTCTGGAATGGAGAATTCCAGCAAAAGCCAGTCAACCCTGTTTCACGTGCTACAGACACAAATCACCGAAACCACTACTTTAATATCTGTCGCAAGGGGGCGAAGTTGTTCGGCTCTCAGTGCATTTAAAACTGCCCGCAATAGCTGCAAAAAATGTTGGAAAAACGCCAAGTGCAGTTACACATGAGCAGTCCAGACGAAGATTGAAAAGAAACAAATTGGATCCCTTAAATTCTGGAAGATCACCAACCAAATCATGAACAATGATGTAAAACGGCTGTGCCCACAATTGGCCCCGAGGTGATATCTCCCTCGACTGATAAGGCGAACCTCTTCGCCTCCATTTTGCATCTAACTCAAAGTTAGATGACAAAGACCATCCCCCCAAGACCCCACGTCTCACTGAATACAATCAAAGCACAAACAAATACCTCGTACTGTAACTCACACCGGACCTCAAGTGTAACTCTTACATACGATTTACTGCTAAGATGCATGTAAAATGGTCGCTTCCGTATACCGAACTAGTAAGTACTTGACCCCTCCTATCTTCTACCTTTACAACAGATCAAGCTAAAAATAGAGTACTGTTGTTGGGTGCTGCCCAGACCTCACTCTCCATCTTTGATAGAGTTCAAAAGCGTCTCCTAACCCCTGTGGGTGACAAATTATTCTCCACTCATCAACCTCTCTCTCACAGGTGGAATGTGGCAACTCTCTCACTGCTTTACCGCTACTTCCATGGAAAGTGATCGGACGAAATATATTTTTTTGATCTCGCAGAGACAAAACTTCAGGAGAAATTGAGGATGAAATTCACTGTAAAAAAAAATAAATAAATGTTCACTTATCTTGTCCCTACTTTAAGCTTTATAGAGATTACATTCGTCTGGAGACTTGATTGCAAGAGATTATTTATTCTCCCTATCCTCATAATCTTCGTTTATTACTACATCGTCTTACATCGATATCACATATCTCATTAATTATCGCTTTACCTTGAGTGGCTCTTGAGTTTTGTATTGGATGAACTTTTGTAAGGATGAAATAAATACTAATAAATTTAATAATATTTGCCAGTGAGTCCACATTATTTCCATGGCATATATTCTAACTAGTTAGATTCTGGAGACCACATGCCCCTGACCTTTACAACTGGGACCTGCCATATCAGGTACACGGCTATGAATCATTCCCATACCCTTTGTATTTCATTAGTAAGAAGGAAGTTCCTTTCGGACAGATTCTTTCCATGAACTGCTTCTTGGTGGAACGGGTTTATTGCATGTTGATTTCATAATGATTACAATCTTGACCTCTTCAATCTAGAGGTTAACTTTTAGCGCTCCGGCATAACCCCATGAACTTCACTTCTTACACTTTCTTACGCTCATACACCAAGCAAACAAATACCCCTCTACCTTGAGTACTCTTGGGCCTTGTATTCGGTGAAAATTCGTATAAAACATTTGGAACTATAGGTTATAGAAAGATTTTAAATATTAAGCGACAATCATTTGGAACGGAAGAAATACTTGAGATCTAAATATGAACACGTGTCTTACTGTGCTGTTGATTTGAATTCTGGCTCAAGATAAAAAGTTAGAGAATGTTTTTTTTTAATCTGTCCGTCAGTCATTATAGACTCGATAAGCGATTTTATTTACTCTCCAAATCTGATGCCATTTTTGTGCAAAATAATGAGAAAATTTGTTGAGTGCTGAAGCAAAGTTGTTCCATCAGAGTTGCAAACCCCAATGTCATATGCTGAAGAGAATACTTCAGTTTTGTTAAAACTGGTGTCGCTATTATTCCTTTCAAATACACCAAAATTCTTCGCCCAGGGCCAAAATAAAACGGACGGCAATGCAACAGTTTCAGCTTTTTGGCGATAATGAAGAAAGTATTTAGAATTTATTTGTTCCTATATTTTTGTTTTTGTTATTTTAAAGGAAGAAAATTTATTCCTAGCAAAAAGAAGCTATGCGAAGTTTGAGATAATTATAGATAGATTTGTTTATTCTTCCGTCTCCGTGAAAAAGGACACAGGCGTGTCGGAAAATTGCGATTTAAACATTTTCTCTTCGTGCTTAAATTTAATCAAAAGGTTAATAAATAATAAATATCATGAATTTCATTGCCAATATTGTTATCCTTTTGTTGGCATTTTATTACTCAAATTTTATTAACCGGATTATGAAATTGACACACACACGCATATATATATATATATATATATATATATATATATATATATATATATATATATATATGTGTGTGTGTGTGTGTGTGTGTGTGTGTGTGTGCGCGCGCATCCACAAATTTATTAATACGCACACACCCATAGACGGAGATAGAGAGAGAAAGAAAATTCAAATTTTCACTGATCCAATAAATAGCCTGTCTGTGTGTGTAACCTTGCCTATTGATGTTATGAATATTTTGTATATTTTGGGGATGGAAATATTTAACACGTTACCAAATTATAGGTCGTTCATATCTATTAGTCAATTAATTAATAATCAAATATACACACGCACTGACATATATAAAGAAAAATAGAATCGAAGTCAGTGAGGATCGAACTCTCACTGTTAATGGCCAGTTTGAATAGAGAACATTTGTAAGTCTAGACATTGCGAAGTGACGTGTTGCTTTGCCTACACGTGGGTAAAAATACAGTAACCTCACGTGATAGACCTGTGAGTAAAAGTAAATTTTTGTAAATTCCACTAGATTTCCTTTTCGGGGTCAAAGAGAAGATACGTAACGCATTTTGATATTTGGTTAGCATCTTCTCTTTCTAGGAAAGAAAACCTTAATTTATGTTTTCCTGACCGCTCACTAGTCGTTTTGTATTTATATTTTATTATAAAGCTTTAAGTTAGTATCTTTACCTACAGCTGATATTCTTAAGGTCACCCACATATATTTAGTATATCAACCAAACGAATCAGATTTAAATGCTAAGAATCCTGCTGAAGAAGGCTGAAGAGTTATTCGGCTGATACGTTATGCTTGTAGAAACCAAGACGAGAAAAATATTCAAATACACAATAATAATTATTCGTCTTAGAAATTCAAACACATGTATATTTTCCTCATTCGATATAATGTTTTCCTGACACATAGTCAACATCAAACTGTGAGTAAAGAAATATTGTTGAAATACACTAGTCTTCACTTTTAAGGGTCAGAAAGAAGACATGCAATACATAGGTACCTCCACGAGATCGCTAAAAAAAGAGCATAGCATGAAGAAAAAGACGCCAAACTTGACGAAAACAAAATTTTATCGTCTAAATGTTTATGTTATTATTAAGAGGAAAGATCAAAGTATTTTGGGGGTATTTTTTTTACATTTTTTAATCGTTCTTCGCACGTCCGAAATTTTTTTTGAGTCAGCAAATTTGACCATTTTTTTCCATTTTATAAAAAACTGAAAGTCTCCCTTTGAAATTCTTTTAAATATCAATTATCATTTTTTCAAAACTCATTTTAAGAAAATCAGTAATTATAATGTTTATTTAAAATATTTTGAACCAAGCTTAACTTAGCTTCTGCGCCGAAAAGATGTAATTTGCAAATAAAACAAAGCAGGTGAGAAACTTTCGCGTCACTTGACAGGTGATGAATGACATATTCGTCAAATTTGGCGTCTTTTTCCTCGTGCTATGCTCTTTTTGTTTAGCGATCTCATGGAGGTACCTATGCAATACATTATTCTCTTTGTTAACATGTCCCTATTCTAGAAACTAAAATCTTCATTTCCGTTTTTCATAGCTTTTTTATTATAATTATGTACTGACCGTAGATATTACCAAGGCCACACTCAAATATTTAGTTAAGCTCATAGAATTTTCAAGGAATAAGATTTTCTAATAACCTATAACTGATTCTTATCATAGGATAAAGGTGATACATTGTTCGGCGATGATTCTAATGTATAAGCTTACAAATTTTTTTACATCTAACATCTTGCGGGTGATTAGTCACTCTCTTCACTCATCTGGAACGGACATTCAAACATTCGAATGTTTGCCAGAAGTGTAACGACGCACTACGATTGTCTCAGCAGAAGATTTACCAAGCTTCATGAGGAATCTGATGCAGTTACGTCGGTCGAATTTGTCAGCTATACTCAAGATCCCAAATTCGTTCCAACATAATATTATGAAAAAAGAAAAAATCCTCATGTAAAAAGACGAACAGATAGCATGAAAGTTATTGACAATTTGTCACAGTAGACTGGATTCTAATACAATCATTGACAAAACAGTTGGTAAATTTTCGATATATCATCCTATCCATAAATTGCCCTTTAGACAGCAAGGGTTACTCCAAACTGTCTTTTCAATTCATATTAGATTTTTTAAATTTTCAAATATGTTTTGCTGTATATCGGGATGAAAATTGTGAATAAAGTGTCCAAAGTTCATGTTTCGTTCTATTTTTGTTCAAGTAATAGCGACCGTCTTAGTCCTTATGAAGAACTGAATATTTTAAGTATGGCCACACATGCACATCCCTCTCTGGTAGGTTGACTTATCACTTGTTTAAAATTAGTGAACTTTGAACAGATATCAATTATCATATCACAAACAGCAAGAAGAGAATTCGTAACATAAATCAATTAGGAGATAATTAAAAAAAATATAATAATATAGAACTTACTGCGAGGAAAGATTAAAATACTAGACGCTAATATTGTATAAAATAAATAACACGAATTGTATATTGTTAATACGAAAGATGGTATTTGAAAGTGTTTATAATAATAATTAGAAGAAGAAATATTTTATATTCATAATTTATCGCGGTCGAGTTCCGTGCAACAAAAATTGACAGTTCTAAATCAATGCACTGCTTATAATACTCTTAATTTTATTTTTCCCTGTTTTCTTACAGACTCCTGATAATAATTCATATGAGTTGAAATACTCGAGACAATATGAATATTGGATGTTATTATATTAAGAAGAGAGGCGTTTTATAAATGCTTTGGGTATACTAGATGCTGTGGCCTTGTTATGGCCAGAAATAAAGACACAAAGACAGGAATTGAGTTAAACAAATATATTCAGTAACACACACATATACAAACGAGAGTTTTACAGCAAGAATGTTCGGTCCGAAGTCAGAGATGACTGCTGGAAACTTCCCTCTCCAAAAGGCAGTACCTGCTCCTATTTATAGTTTGGAGAGTCAATGCGTGCGTGAGTAAATTACCATAACATTCCCTGCTAAGTATTAACTCCGCAGGAAACTCAATATCTTTTTTTCTTTAGATTAACGATGTCATTTTCCTTTTCCACTTTAAACAGCATTTCTGCGGGTCTGCTTGAGGTATTAGCATGTCAAAAGTATCGTAAATGACATCCATGACTTCTTTTTTCTTCAGGATGACTACTGTCAGCATCGTCCGGCAGGCATTTACTGATTTGGTTCAAATGTCTCTTATGAGTAAACTGGTGACCTTTAATTATGTAAATCATATTTCCTACTCTTTTCTCAATTGTATCCATTTCCCAGAAAGATTTATTATCACGAAACATCCGGAAAAAAATTTCTCTGCGGGTGGTACTTTTCTCTTTTTCTTTTTTTTTTTTTTTGATACAGTGTTTGTTTAGGGAGTAGCTTGTCGAACACACACCTGATTTTACGTGAAAACATTACCTCAGCTGGGGTTAATGATGATGATGTCTTGTCGTTGGGCGTAATTCTATACACCTGAAGGAGCTGTTGTAGTGCTTTTTCTGTGGATATGTCCTTAGCTTTCTTCAGGGCTCTTTTCAGCGTATCAATGAAATGCTTTGCCTGTCCGTTGGACCTTGGGTGATATGGAGGGATCGTGATATTATTGATTTGGAAGGTCTCAGAAAAAATTCTTAAAGTCGCCGGACGTAAATTATGTCCCATTATTGGACACTAAACAATCAACTACCACAAATCTGGTGAACAGTTCGTGGAGGAAACTGATTGCAACTTCTGTAGTGGGTTTTCTATATCTAAAGACTTCGGGCCATTTCTAAAAACTATCTACTACTATGAGATATTAGAATCCGTCTAGTGGAACTGTAACATCTATATGAATTTGGGACCATAGTCGATCCGTTTTAGGACAAGGACTATATTTGACTGAGGGTGCCTTAGCTGCCAAGACACCTCCTTTACAGGATTTTACGATTTTTCCGAAATCTTTATCCATGTTCTGCCAGTACACAGAACTGCGCATAAGGCTTTTCATCCTTGCAATCCCTGAGTAGCCGACATGGAAATCTTTCGGAATTCTTCTTTGTAACGTTGCGGGAATGACAAATCGCTCACTATACAGCAATACTTCGTCGCATAGGAAGATAATATCTGAAGTCTGTTGGTCCTTTTCACGAACTTTGGTTTTGATTTGCCTGATAAACTCACGGTTTAGAGCTTCTCGTTTGATTTGGTCGAGAGTTACAGGGAGTTCCCTAACTGTGTTGCATAATGTGGTTTTAATTTCTCCTTCTCTTCGAAGAGAAGCCTTCGAGTTCTTCATATATTTGGGGTAAAGTGGCGAAAGTCACATTTCTTTTTTTCTTAAACACTGGCTGAATGTCATCTTTTAACTCGAATTTTTCCGTCATCCTATTGCACTGACCAAAGCCCCCAGAAAGAACTTCGGGAAAAGTTTCTTTTAAATCTTTTATTATTTTTTTTTTTTGCCTTGGTGGTCAGTTTTTCGAGTTTTTGACAAAATGAATTAATTGGCATGTCCCACAACTTAAATTTTTCCACCCAGTGGGAGCCAAATAAATTTTCTGTGTCCTTTAATACGCACGTTTTTAATTTTAACGTCCTTCCATGAAAAGCTACATTTGTGATAAGTTCTCCGTCAAACTTGATTTTCTCCCCTGTCATGGACCTGGCCATTTCATTAGAGTTTAGCATGGTTGGTTTTCTGAAATTTTTCCACGTATGTACATTTATGAATGGGAAATCTGACCAGAATCCAACTGTAATTTGATATTTTTATTTAGGATTTGTGCTTGCATGTATTTGCTAATGTTTAACCCATCTTATTTATCCAATTTTGTGTTTTTACGCAGTTATTAACCTTTTTTTCTCGCTCGGCAGTGTGAGCTTTTGCGCCCATTACGGTAACAACTTAGGCACTTCTTATTCCGTTAAGGGCAATCCTTTCCCAATGTAGTGACCCACAAGCGAAACACGGGTTAGGAGGCAAATTGTCTTGTTTCTTTTTGGATTGGTTTGATTTAGAGGGAGAATTAGATTGTTTTTTTTTCTTTTAGCGTAACTTTCTTATATGTGCTATGCCAGATTCTTTGATATCTTTCGAATCTTGGCGTACGCTTGCGAATCTCTGACAGTCTTCCGCTATTTGTCTGAGAGTAAGGTCTGACTCGTTTTCCAAAATGTTCAGAACTCTACGTCTAATTTCAGCGTCTTTAGACGAAATGGACATCTGAACAGACATCAGACACTTGAAATTATTCGAACTCAATTATGACAGTTTAATATTGACGCAATGCTTGTTCACGACAGACGCGAGTGTAATCTTCACTATCCTTTCTGGTTATATAATGCGAGACTTTCTAATTCAATGCGCTTTGTAAGATCAATCCTTTCCTTTTCACTTTACTTTTGAATTTCAAGTCATTATTTTTCAATTTGTTTTTGAATTTAGAGCCGTTATTTTTGTATATCCAACGGGAGTTGTTCCATTCTTTTTTGCTGTTTCAAGTTGGAATTTAAGAAAATCGAGCATGGCGGATTTGAACTCGTCCATGTTCGACTGTCTTTTTTAGGATGAAACCGAAATAGAATTTAATTGAGGAGAAGAAGAAAAAACGAAGTAACTGTAATTTCTTACTCACTCAGAGAATCACGAGTGCTTTTTTTCCTCTGAGAGACATGAATTCTTAGGGAGTTCAGTGTAAGTTAGTTACACTTTTTTCCGTTCGGTTTCCTTTTCTGAGTACTGTTGAGTAGAACCAATATTGACAATTTCCACGTAGCCCTTTTGGGGTCCTCAAGAGTCCTTAAAGGTCCTCATCGCCAAATTGTTGTGGCCTTGTTAGGGCCAGAAATAAAGACACAAAAAGAAACAAATATATTAACAGAATCAGTAATACAAACATACAAACGTAAATGTTACAGCAAGAATGTTTGGTCCGTATGTCAGAGCTGACTGCTGGAAACTTCCTTCTTCAAAAGGCAGAACCTGCTCCTATTTATAGCTCGGAGAATCTACGCGTACGTGGGTAAATTACTATAACACTAGAGAAAAGATCCCTAAAAAATTTTATGAGGTATGTTTACATGAATAATAAGCTACTACACACACACACACACACACACACACACACACACACACATATATATATATATATATATATATATATATATATATATATATATGGGAGAAAATGATATATAAATCCTTATATAAATAATGTACTTTAATCGCTAGATCATCTACGGAAAATTTGCATCCAGGTTCTTACAACATTTCTCTTTTCATGGCAGATCGTCTATTATTACAATGTGAAATAGAAAGCTAACCAAAACAAGAGACTAAATGAAAGTGTCTAGACTATGTAACAAAACACATATTTGAAAAATATTAATTTAAGCTTTTAAAATTTCAGCATCCCCTTCCCTTCGTTCGCATGTGTAATTACATCAACGTAAATATCACTTTCGTTCAATGAAGTCTTAATAATTTAACAGATTTGTAATCGATATATTTTTCAACGCCAAATCAAAATTCGTGGATTACTTATGAAAAAAGAGATTCCAACGAGACCAGGTTCGCCTACCGCCCGGTCCACACTACTTACCCGTTTTTTGAACAGATGTAGAGGTTTACTCTTGATTCTTCTTTAGGATTGAACTTCCGGTTCCTTCTAAATTCTTCTAATAATTTCCCACTCCTGGTGTTTCCTTGCGTCTTAGAATGATTATCCCCTTGCTTGGTTTTAATGGTTAAAAAATATCCCATTTTGTACTTACTGGTGTGTAGCCGACACATTCGCAATAACGACACCGAAACAGTCAAGATTAATCAGTTTTCTTTTCTTGAGAGTTTCTAACATTGTCTCTTAAAATGTTATTCACAATAGTGTTGTAAATTAATCTTAAGTTAGGCATCTGACAACTAGAAGAGGTTATATCCAAACTGTTTAACAACATTTAAACTGCATCGAATCAGTTTTGGTTGGGAGCAGTCATCTTGGATATTTAGCTCATACATTTTATAGTGATGGTAAACGTGTCCCTTCAGAGAAGTAAGGACAGAAACCATTGAGACGAACGCATTTCAACGCAAAAGGAGCATAACCACTTATGGCTGCCAACCGTCGAAGTAGGAAGTACATTTTGATAGTATGGAAATAATTACATTGAGGCTCATTAACGTCTGACAAAATTGTTTAGCAAGACAGGTATCTGTCTTTTTCAAGAGAGTTCCATAAGTGGAAAATTCCACGTTGTTCCCAAGTGTTCTGACGTTGCATCTTTCTCTTTTTCTTACTGATTACCAAGGAAAACTTACAAATAAATAATCTGATTTGAAGAAAGAAATAAAATAAATGTCAAAGTTATGTATTTTTAATTAACTCGGAAGATATCCGGGGAATACAATCGGTGAGGACAAGCGGTGTGTTTTAATGAATACTAAACTCAATTCTATTCTCATATCACCTCCTGCTATATTTCTATTCGGTTGAATAGTAAGTTCTGTGGGTGTACAGAAGGTGTTTACTTATGTTCATCTAATAAAAGGACAAAGATCTAAAGGGTTACTGAATGAGGTTTTTGATGTGAACATAAGGGGCGAAAATAGGAAGTGAAGGATATGCGGGATAGATAATGATTGACCCTTGACGGGAAGAGATTAAGGGTTTGAGTAAAGCATTCACATAGGTGTCTGTTACATAAAGTGTCGATTTTGAAGATAAGATTTTCAGATTGAAGAATAAGATTTTTCATTTTTTGCTTCTTACCAGTGGAATGCGTAAGGATTGAGGGTGTCACTCCTGTGGAACTGCGAGCGTGGATCTTAATGCTGTAAAGATCTGAACTGTTGGCAGTAAAAAATAAAGCACGTTTGAATATTTACCGTAGAATTATAAATAGTGAGCAGCTTGCGATGGTTCGTCTGTGGGGAAAGAGACTGTAGGGTGAAAAATAAGTCGTCCTTTACAAGACCATATCAATGATATTTATCCCTATTGCTGGAAAGTGACGATTGTAGAGATGTCGTCAGCATACACCATTCTGGTCCTAAATCCTAATCTGGCTCTATTAAAGATAAAGCCTATCAGAAGGAGTCAATTACTTCCCGAAACCTTACAAGGAGTTCAGCATAAATGAGGTCAGAATAACTTGATTTCAGATTCAAAATCGAAGACATTACGTGCGACAGACAGTGAAGACTTGTGCTAATCTTCAAGTACCCAGAACTTTTATGTTACAGTATCAAACGAATATATCAACAGGGAATAAGTAGTGCCCAATTCAATCTGACTACAGTGCATAACAAGGCTCCTCTTTTACACCGACAACCCAAGTCTCATGATATCAGAATGTAAATATAATGATAGGTGGTGCCACTGTACCTTGACGTTATGGAAATACCCAAGCATACATGAGTTGACATATGACATTTGGTGAGATTGTGAATCTCAAGTAGCCGATATATTGCAATGTGGCGTGAATCAGGTTCGAACAGAATATGAAAGGGCGTGGGTTTATTCAGGGGTCATTCAGTTACTGAAATTGTCTGGATAGTTAATATCCTTCGATCTCCGGTATGACACGTGTATCAGGAATACCAGAGGGATGGCATTTCTGGTCACCCTTGAGAAAGCAGTAACCAATCACTGGTCCTTAATGTTCGGGACCAAACACGACTGGCGAACATAACATTTGCTCCAATTCCATTCATATTCAAAACAAACAATATCAAACACATACAAAACAAGTTCTTTAGCTTCCATGGCATATGAGAACCGAAGATCCACCAGGGTGCTCCTGTTAACACTACACACCGTGTACAGTGCGATATACTAGCTCGTAACATAGCTATGGCAAGAGATAGCGAATTGTATGGTGTGATCCAAAGGGGCACTGTTCAAAGTGATTTAGATTGATTTTCGGTTTCATCTATAGCGTATACTTCAATGAGGCTATGGATACGAATTCTTAACAAGAAACATTGCAGGTTAGTGATTGTTCCATAATGGTGTATTTACGATTCCAATGGAATAAATTATGACCATGGAATATTAGTGTTTAAGCCTTTTTATTATATCCTTACTCTGTCCTGGACATTGATTTCTACCTGGATTCTATCCTCTCGGAATTTTTTACTCAAACAAAAATATACATGTGTGTATATGCACCTGTGGATTTTGCATATATATGTATATTTACCACTAATATTATCTATCTCTCTCTCTCTCTCTCTCTCTCTATATATATATATATATATATATATATATATATATATAACATATGTGAAGGCGTATCATGTGTTACAAATTCGACCCATATGGTACCCATTTCACACCAAGCAAAGTGATAAAAGCAATGGACGAGTGAAAGTAGCAAGTTTGATAATAAATGAAGAGCCAAGAAGATGAACAAAGTTGACGGTGATTGAAATTGCATTTAAATTTTTGATTTTTAACTTTGCCAAGACTTTAAAGTGAGGATTGGCCACCAACCCAGATACGTCTGTGTTACATCATTTTTTTCAGTTCCAGTTCAATTGGAGTAGATAAGTTCGCCTATCGCTGATTCACACTCCTCCCTGTTCTTTTGATCAGGAGTAGAGATTATCCGTTTTTTCCTCTTTCTAATTGGGTTTCCGGTTCCTTCTAAATATTTCTCATTCCCTTTCATTCCTAGTAGCTCTTTATGTAGTAGTCAAATTATCATTTCCTTAGGGTGAACTGATTTTAAAAAGATGAGGTCTAATCTGGCTCTAGTAAAGATATTAGGTTGGTGCAAAAATAATGACGGTATTTTTAACGTCAAAAACCGTCATTATTTTTGCACCAACATAATAAAAGAATTACTTCTGGAGCGGTACATTGAACTGATAATTTTTCTGGAAACTTTAGCAATTGATTTTATAAGTGAGTTCCACACATTCGAATAGAGAGAATAACCATTTATTGTGACTGGAGAAAACTCAATAGGGATCGGTGATGATAAAATTATGCGGGAATGGTTTTTGCGATTCTGAATGTTACAACCATTTTTTTCCCATTGAGTTATTTGTTATTTGAGCTATTTGAGGCCCCTATATAAATATGGCGGCAAGGGTCAATTTTGGCTTTGATCTGACTCTTGTAAATATAGAGCATAACAAAGGTCAGGTAGTTCCTGGAGAGATAAAAGAAACCAACCATTTTACCAACATTATTTCCACTTGAGGTCTCGGATGAATTTGAGGTCGGGTAGATGCAGGTATGCATATATAGGAAATATAAACTTATTTTTCAGATAAAGCTGCATTACAAGCGAAATATGTCAAATTAAAATAGTTTCCAAATTATGTGGTACCTAGACTATATGTTACAGGTTACATGTTTTTTTTGTCTCACCAATTTAAAATCGAATTGACCAGATGTAACCTTAAATTCTATGCTAACACTTACTTTTTTCTTGCGTGTGGAAATCACTTCCGGCTCTATGCTTTCCAGTTAACTTTAAATTTAAATGCAATGTCAATAGCTATCAACAGCCCTCTTGATTACTCTTCTTTTGTTCTCACTCTTTAGTAATGTTTCTGTTTTCTAATTCTTCCACACCCAGCAACCACTTGTGTCTTTACTGCATTGTTTGGGTAGAACACGATTAAAAATAAAAACAAAACAAAATAACACACAGAAGCACAATCAAGCACACAAATACATTCACATACATGCACACCAACAAACACAAAAGTGCGTGCGCATATATAGGCAGACTAAAAAAGTTTAAATATGGTATCTTTACAAAAATGGACTGACTTACCTGGCTGACATGATACTGAAGGGTCAAGGCACGGATTTTTCCGTTTTCTTGACCGGCTTTTTGTCGGCATCGGAAGTACATCACCATTGTATACCGATGGAGACTGATTTTCTTCCAGACCGCTAACCAATGGCCTCACGTCACATAGTCCTGTGTTGTTGTCACATGACTCTCCCATGTGACGTTCGTTCAACGGCAAGTACTCCCCATATCCTTCCTGGAACAAAAGTTCGTAGTCCGTCCTACAATACACAAGTCGACCTTTCATGCCGAAGTGGTCTCCCTTAGTCAGGGGTTTGTTGCAACCTTCACATACGAAACAGCTGAGATGGTAGACCAAATCGCGTACGCGCATCACCAGTTCCTGGGCAGAGATACCCATGGTGCACCGCGCACAATGCCGTGCTGCATAACGCCTGTTAAAATAAAGAGAGATTTATTTTAAATGGTTATCTGTATTTTAAGCAAAATATTCGAAAATTAAAATATATTTTGTTAAATACAAAAGAAAAGAGTAGCCAAACAAATTCATTTATGTAAAGCTAAAAAAAACTCTGTTTGGAAAAATCAATCATTACACTATTCAATAAACTTTTTGAAACTGACGTTCATCATCATCATCCTCATCAATGTCATCAGTTTTATGCTTGGATGTGGCTGTAGTGTCGCCGTTCTGCTGAATATCTGACCAATTTCTTCCATATATCAGCATTGAAAGCAGAATAGGCATTACATCATGCGCACTATCTTTGGGGCAATTGTCCTCCATTTTGTAGTCTCGCCTTGGCAAGGACACGCGTCCGTTGATTACATCGGGGGAACGTCCACCCTGAGCTCTGACGTCAGTCTAGGAAGCCCTCCACCCTTTGATGCAATCTCGTCATTTAGAATACCTGAACTCAGATTCTGTACAAGGCTAGTAAAATTTTATTGGAATTTTAGAGAATAAAAATGAAAGGAAATGGAATATTTTAAAAGGAATAAAAATGAAAGGAAATGGAATATTTTAAGAAAAGTGAAATCTAGTAAAGCAAATAGCGGCTAAGCTGTGCCAAGAGAAGTTGACCATTGCAACATACAAGTGTGGTTCTGAGTTGTTGAATGAGAGGTCCAAAATTATGGCAAAATTTAGGCACATGAGCAAGTTGAGTTTGGGGCTATAGGAACGTGGATAAAGTTGGAAAAACAATTTTCACCCCACCTCTTTCTCTTCAATAATTCCGGTGCAGCATTAAGAAATTTAAGACCTTGTGGTGTTGTACGTAATGATTTCACTGAATTAACCACCTAATGAGACTTTGTCGGTCGAAACTGCGGTAGTGTTCTATTCAGCGTTTTACTATTTTTAGAATATATATATATATATATATATATATATATATATATATATGTATGTATGTTATGGGACCTTACGCATAATAGCATAATGGGCTATTCCATACGTAATAAATACTGCGCCTCAAGAGGAAGCAGGGAGTTCAGTCCGAAGTCGGGCGACCGGCTGATTGGTTTATACGGGTTCAAAGGGCATATTTTTTGGCCGATCCCACGGCCTCGGAGATCCCACGTTAAACCGGTCTTGTGCCACATGATGCCCTCGTGGTGGGGGTGACTAAATGCTGTTCCGTCTGAAGTCTGAGAGTTCCGTCTGAAGTCTCAGTCGGTCTGATGTCTGAGTTCAGTCTGAAGTCTGGAGTGAAGTCCGTCAGTAGTCTGTCAGTCAGTCAGCGAGTCGGAGGCAGTCCGAAACAGAGTCGTGTTCAGACAATTACTACTAAACCTGATTGTTCGTTCTAACACTTTTCTAACTCTTTGTATATATTCCTGTTTGTAATATATCTGTGTTATTCCATATCCGTCTTCGAGTTCTACTTTATCGGTTCTACCTTGGACTATCACCGTGGTACAAGGAACCGGACCATAACTGTGGCGACGAGTGATTGGAACTCATTCGGTGGAAGGAAAAAAATTTTTCGTTTGTCACAGCATAACAGTGGCGACTAGGAAACGAACTCTATATACGGAGGACTTATTTTTTTGCTATACGTCACACATAACAAGTGGCTATCTAGAAAACCCTTAAAGAAAAATAACCTCCCTACTCGAAGGACATATTTTTTTTTTTTGCTATCCGTCGTACGTAACAGTGGACGACGATTAAATTCTAAAAAAAAAAAAGAAAAATTTTCTTTTCTTTATAAAAAATTTCACTGACAATAAAGGAATTTTTTTTGCGAGCACAGGCTACAGAATATCAGGTTCCACAAAAAAATACGCTAACATCTTACGATCTTAAGTCAAACATTATGGAACTTATCAAAATCCAGTTTGAACAACAACAAAGGTACGAACAAAAACATCTAGAAATGCAAGAATTATTGATACGTGCAATGGCAAATAAGAAGCAAAACCCCGAGAACGAATTCTATCTCAACACGCTATTTGGAGTAATATCAAAGATTTCAAGTACGCACCCGACGAAGATAAAACTTTTGCAAATTACTTCGAAGGTATGAAGATCTATATGATTTTGACTGCAAAGATTGGTCAGACGCACGTGAAGTATGCCTTTCATTAAGACAATTAGGCACAGGCGAATATACCAAATTTGTTGATTATATCCTTCCCAGAAAAACAAGTGAGTTAACGTTCAAAGAATCTATAAAAATGCTAACGGAAATTTTCAGTCATAATACTTCACTATTTCATAAAAGATGGAAATGCATGAACCTTACAAAAAGGATAGCGAAGATTACGTAACTTTCGCATCCATTGTTAATAAATGTTGTGACAACTTCAAATTATCGGAACTCAGGGCTGACAATTTCAAATGCTTAATTTACGTCCAAGGTCTGGTTTCAACCAAAGACGCAGAAAGGGGACGTAGAATACTTACTAAATTGGAAAATGAACAAGATCTGACACTTCAAAAACTAGCCGAAGACTGCCAGAGATGCGTCAGCGTAAAAATGACTCTAAAGACATAGAACAAGCTGGCATAGCATACATACGCAAAGTACGAAGACAAAAGATTTTTCCCTCCTCACAAACAAAGCAAACAAATGTACCCTCCTCACAAACAAACCAGACTGATTTTCCCGCCTCAAGAACAGGTAAAACAATATTTTCTAATTATAGTCAACATAAAAAGAAACTACCACCAAGTCCATGCTATCGTTGTGGGTCTTGGCATTGTTTAAAGACTGTACATATCGTGCTAAAACTTGTCTATCAGGTAAAAAAATTGGTCACAAAAGTTCTCACTGTTGGTATAAAAAAGAAAGTAGAATAAGAATTACGAGGACCGACCAAACAGATGAGACTAATATAAGAAAATATGTACAAGTTGAAATGCAAAAACAGAAAAGTTAGGTTACAGCTGGATTCTGGCTCAGACTTAACTATCATAAATCTACAAACATGGAGAAAACTGAACAAACCTGTCATGTTAAAAATGGATAAAATTGCGAGATCAGTTACGGGGAGAAAGATAAAATTCGAGGGTAAAATAATCACAAACGTAACATTTAACGGAATGACGAAAAAACTAAACATGTACGTCTTAAGAAATACCGAAAACCTATTCGGGACAGACTGGATGCAAAAAATTCGAATTGTGGGATCTACCTATTAGCACCTACTGCCAGAATGTAAAAAGATTATCAACCGAGGCAGACAAATTAAAAGGAAAACTAAAAACGAGTTTCCCCGAACTATTTTCGGCAGGTCTCGGAAGATGCAAGAAAATGGCAGCTAATATCAAAATAAAGGATAACGTTCAACCTATTTAAAAAAAAAAAAAAAAACGGAGTGTACCGTTTGCGTCAATAGAAAAGATTGACCAAGAATTATCTAGACTCGAAAATACGGGCATATTGAAAAAAGTAGAGTACAGCAAATGGGCCGCACCGACGGTCTACGTTAAGAAGAAATCAGGAGAAATTCGAGTTTGTGCTGATTTTTCTACAGGTTTGAACGCAGCAATAAAGGACTACCACTATCCACTACCTAGTCCTGAAGAAGTATTCACTAAATTAAATGGTGAAAAATATTTTTCAAAAATTGATCTAAGTGAGGCCTATCTGCAAATTCCAGTCGATAAAGAAGGTGCAAAAATACTATGCATAAACACACACAAGGGATTGTACAGATACTGAAGACTAACATTTGAAATTAAAGTAGCGCCGGCTATTTTCCATCAGACAATGGATACGATGCTGACAGGACTAGAATACACAATAGCATATTTGGATGACATATTGATTAATAGCGAAAGCGTTGAACAACACTGGCAACATGTACAAGAAGTGTTTAAGAGAATTCAAAGCTACGGATTCAAAGTGAAAGAAAACAAGTGTGATTTTTTCATGAAGGAAATTAAATAACTTGGCCATATAATAAACCAAGAACGTAGACGTCCAGACCATGAAAGGTCTACAGCAATAAAAAAGATGCCATTTCCTAAGAACATAACAGAACTACAAAGTTTTCTTGGATTAGTGAATTACTACCAGGAATTCATACCTCAAATGCATAAACTTTGCGCACCATTGAACGAACTGCTAAAGAAAGAAAAAGCTTGGCAGTGGACAGATCAATGCCAGGAAACATTTAAAAAAATAATCAAGACATTAACATCGGATTTATTTTTGGCACACTATGATCCTAAACTAGAGATTATTGTAGCAAGTGATGCGAGCGCCTACGGTGTCGGAGCGTGTATATTACATAAAATGCCAGATGGGACAATAAAACCTATCGCACATGCTTCTCGAACCCTACTACCAGCGGAGAAAAACTATTCACAAATTGAAAAGAAAGCTCTAGCAATTATCTTCGCAGTAACAAGATTCCATCGATACGTCTATGGTAGACACTTTACTCTTCAGACGGATCACAAACCGTTAATAAAAATTTTTGGTTCAAAAAAGCTCTACCGGTGTACACGGCAAATAGGCTACTTAGATGGGGAACGATTCTTCTGAACTATAATTTCAGATTGGAATATTTACCAACGAAAAGAATCGGGTGCGCGGATGGTCTGTCAAGACTTATACCAACAAAGACAGAGCCATTGGAAGATACGGTTATCGCAGCGCTTAGAAATGAAGAAGACATAAGAACAGTACTATGTTGTACAGTCAGAAACCTCCCAGTCACATTGCAAGACATAAAAAATGAAGCCAAAAATGAATTCATTAATGAAACAAAAGCAAAAATAGGAGAAAAAAATGAGAAAATTTCGGACAGCTTTTCTCTATGCGATAATGTGCTACTTTACAACGAAAGGGTTGTAATCCCCAAAACTTTACAAAAACGGATACTAAAGGATTTCCACAGAGGACACCCGGGTAAAAATAGAATAAAGTCGCTAATGCGAAGCTATGTATATTGGAAGAATATGGACCAGGATATTTCTCAAATGGTGGAAATATGCAAGGGTTGTAATTTAGCAGCTAAAGCACCGCCAATCATACATAAGCCTTGGCCTGAAACTGATCGCCCATGGTCAAGAATACACGCAGATTATGCAGGACCAATTGACGGGTTCAACTATTTAATCATAGTTGATAGCTACAGTAAATGGCTGGAGGTGTTTCGGTTCAAAAATCCTACTACAGAAACGACCATAAATTTCCTCCACGAGCTATTTGCTCGGTTTGGCGTAGTGGACTGATTAGTAACAAATAACGGAAAGCAATTCACGTCAGCAGATTTCCAAGAGTTTTGAGAAATCTATCAAGTAAAATATATAAAATCCCCGCCTTACCATCCAAGATCAAATGGACAAGCGGAGAGATTCGTGAATATTCTCCAAAGAGCATTACGAAAAGTGTACGATGTACCTACGGAGAAAGCATTACAACAATTCCTACAAGTATATAGAATAACACCAAATAATGCGACACCATCAACATTATAACCAGCAGATATCATGTTTGCTAGTAAAGTCAGATCAGCGATCGATAAATTACTACCAAGTAAAACAAAACAAGTAACACAGTCCTACACACCAAAAAGAAAATTCCTCACAGTGGAAAAAGTTGTTTTTTTTTAAGACAAACAAAAATAATACCTCTTGCTGGGAACAAGGGATAATTGAGAAAAGAATTGGCAATATGATGCACATAGTTCAAGGAAAAAAATTCTCATACGTAAACCAAATAAGGAAGAGACCGTTACAGGATGCTAACGGTCCACCTCAAGAAGAGGTATTGCACACGATTTTTGACACATTCGATATAACAAGACCGCAAATAATGCCAGAACCAAGAAAATCGTCTAGAAAAAGAAAATTTACTGAACCTTTTGAAATAGATCCAAAGAAAAAAGATATAAAAAACCCTGCTACGCAAAATTTTCGGAAAGGGGACGTCAGTCTAGGAAGCCCTCCACCCTTTGATGCAATCTCATTTAGAATACCCGAACTCAGATTCTGTACAAGGCTAGCAAAATTTTATTGGAATTTTAGAGAAAAAATGAAAGAAATGGAATATTTTAAAAGAAATAAAAATGAAAGGAAATTGAATATTTTAAGAAAAGTGAAATCTAGTAAAGCAAATAGCGGCTAAGCTGTGCCAGAAGTTGACCATTGCAACATACAAGGGTGGTTCTGAGTTGTTGAATGAGAGGTCCAAAATTATGGCAAAATTTAGGCACATGAGAAAGTTGAGTTTGGGGCTATAGGAACGTGGATAAAGTTGGAAAAGCAATTTTTACCCCACCTCTTTCTCTTCAATAATTCCGGTGCAGCATTAAGAAATTTAAGACCTTGTGGTGTTGTACGTAATGATTTCACTGAATTAACCACCTAATGAGACTTTGTCGGTCGAAACTGCGGTAGTGTTCTATTCAGCGTCTTACTATTTTTAGAATATATATATATATATATATATATATATATATATATATATATATATATATATATATATATATACGTATGTTATGGGACCTTACGCATAATAGCATAATGGGCTATTCCATACGTAATAAATACTGCGCCTCAAGAGGAACCAGGGAGTTCCGTCTGAAGTCTGAGAGTTCCGTCTGAAGTCTCAGTCCGTCTGAAGTCTCAGTCCGTCTGAAATCTGAGTGAATTTTGAAGTCTGGAGTGAAGTCTGTCAGTAGTCTGTCAGTCACCGAGTCAGAGGCAGTCCGAAACAGAGTCATGTTCAGACATGTACTACTCAACCTGATTGGTTCGTACTAACACCTTTCTACTTCTGTGTATATATTCCTGTTTGTAATAAATCTGCATTATGCCATATCCGCCTTCGAGTTCTTCTTTATTGGTTCTACCTTGGACCGTAGTACAAGGTACCGGACCATAACAATATATATATATATATATATATATATATATATATATATATATATATATGGTGATATAGAGTGCGATCAGTAAATTGGCGCCATTTTATATGTTTAGTTTCGCTCATGAACGTTGTTTTTCAACTGTACTGTATAGTAACGTCAGTTGGTCACCGTCTGTCAGAAAAAGAGCATCATGACAAAATTTAATCCGCCAGAAATATGTAAACGGCGTGATGTAGTGCTTAGCATTCGCGCCCGAACCTCAAATACGAACATTTCAGAGTGTTTGGGTGTGGATATGAGGATAGACCTGATGATTTGGAAAAAATTGAATGAGTCTAATTGTGATCTCGATGGCATGGCAACTCGAAAAAAATCACTTTGTTTGTTCAGATGAGAAAAGTACTCCTGATTTATTTGGTGAAATCCAGGCCATGATGAACAACAGTCCATGCAAGTCAATCAAGTTCATCAGGGACACGGGAGTTTCTTATCAGGCATGCAGTGGAAGCAGACATTGGGTATTTGTCATACAAGATGAGAAAGGGACACACCTTATCACAAGCCATGAAGGACACGAGGAAATTCTGCGCTACGAAGCTTTTGAACAAAATCAAGCATCTCCTCCAACCGAACATGCTTTAGTTTTCCTGAGACGAGAAATATTCCGCCAAGATAAGAAGATAAACACACAGAACAACCATTGGCTGTGTCCTCAAATGATGTACGTTTAGTGATGAAATCCAGGTATCTAGTCAACATCATGGTGTTGGGAGAGATCACAAGTGATGGCGGCGTTATGCCTTCCTTCTTCTACCCACCGGATCATATAATCAACATAGAAGCCAACAAAATGTGTCTTCAGGAGGTAGTGGTTCCCTGGGTCAAGGGGGTTGCTGTTGGAAGACCCTATATCTGGCAACAAGACTCTGCACCATGCGACACAATCAATAGAACTCAGTCATAGCTCTCAGAAAATGTCTGCGGCCACATGACCACTTAATCTGGCCAGCTACCTCCCCAGTCTGCAACCTCACTGATTATTATGTGTGGGGCGCAGTTGAGCGAGAGACCAACAAAACTCCTTGTGACACCAAAGATTATCTGAAGGCAAGGATTATGGTAGGATTCAACAAATTAAACAAGTAGTCCAATCCGAAGAGTTGCAGGAGATTCTGAAGTTTTCAAGAGACCATGGTTGAAGACAATGGCGATTTTATTGAATACAATTGCTCTTTAGTATTTCAAAATCTTTTGTATAATTTTGGTCAATATATCTTTTAAAATGAGGTGTCAGTTCTATTTTCATTTTTCGAAAATTATAGCATAAATATGTTATAAAATCACTACAAAAATACCCATTTTGTTTCAACACTTCTGGTGTCTTATCAAGTGATTCTGTTGTATGTAAAATAAACGATTTTAAAAGGTTCAAATCGACCAAACACCCCTTGCTAGGGGAAACGCTGTTATATAAGCTACAATGACCAATGAAAATACAAGTATACGAGAATTCAAAAAACTTGACAACGAACCTTGGTTATAATAATTAATGCTTTAATATTAAGGTTAGACTAAAATAGAAATTATAATTAATTAATATTAATTTTACTATAAAATGGAAAATTAATAATTACCAATGTTAAATTTTAAATTTAATATGTATTAAGTTTAAAATATTATAAAATTATTTAAAGAAACTGAGGAAAAAATACGTACGTTTTGTTATTTATTTTGTTTTAATTGAAAGGCCAAAAATTCAGTTAAAGCAAACTTTAAAATCTAATATTGTGTTAAGCTTCATTACTGATTAGATAGAGTTGAAGTGGTGATATGCAAAGGGGAGGGTGAAATCTTGCAAAAGACAATACATACACAAACAGATTATAATGCACAAACACGTAGACATATTTAAATATATAAACACACAAAAACACGAACGAAATAGGAAATAGATGTTCATAACCCTTAAAAAACAAAAAAAACGACAACATATACATGCAATGAAAGGCATATGTAAGCGATCATACTCTCATTAATAAAGACACACACATATACACACCAGCAAATATTCAAATTTAAAAGTGTTAGTAAACGAATTCAAACATACTATTAAAATATAACTTACATGGGCAAAGATATATAGATAAAATTTAATAGAGGTAGACTAGAAAAGCTAATATTCGTCAATGAACAGCGTAAAGAAAAAAAGCACTAATATATATATAAATAGGTAGAAAAATAAATATATACGAGTACACACACACATAAGAAAACACCAAATTCAAATGTCCAGCAAAAGGTAACTTAAAGTGAAACTAATATATGAAAAAGAAAAATCACACAATTATATATAAATATATCATATATACTTATATAAGCATGAGTACATATACAGGAGTACACATATATAACAATATTTAAAAAATATATACACACATTCATCACACAATATAGAAAGATATATAAATATACTTACTCACATACATACGCATACACATATACACACACACACACATATATATATATATATATCGCACATATGCATACATACACATATACATACACATATAAGCATATGCATATATAGACACAGAGAGAAATAAATATATCAACCGACACAGTAACATAAAACAATAAAAAATAAAAAATAGAATAATATATATATATATATATATATATATTTGCAAACACATACACATATACATAGCGATATACAAATATGTACATGAATATGTATATATATATAAATATATATATATAAATACATAAACAAATACATAGATATACAGACATGCATACATATATACATACTAACAATATTATCCAAATGACAATAAAGAACTAAAATTCCATACAAGATTAAAATGTAACAAAACACGACTGTTGATTATTAAGTTCACAAGCAATTTCAAAACCACTATCAAAGGAAAGTACATTATAAGTAGCATAGATAATACATTCCAAAACACTAAGATATACACACATGCACACATATGTATATATATATATATATATATATATATATATATATATATATATATATATATCATATACTTGTATTTTGATTGGTCATTGAACAGCGTTTTTCCCAGTGAGAAGTGTTTGATTGATTTGAACCTTTTAAAACTCTTTATTCTACATTCAGCACCGTCACTTGATAAGACACCAGAAGTGTTGAAACAAAATGGCTATTTTTGTAGTGATTTTATGTCATATTTATGTTATAATTTTCGAATAAATTATATTTACTCAACTAAACTCTGTATTGAGCACTCTTTTAAGAGTAGTATTTTTTGGTTATTGGAATTTATTCCGTATACACCAATCCTAGACTTGGATATATATATATATATATATATATATATATATATATATATATATATATATATATATACTCTGTAACGCTTTTTTTTTCTCCGAAGGAAAATCCTCTGACCAACATGGTTTTATTGATCAATACTGGCATGAAATCAATCCTGGACTGTATCAACTGTTCATCCTGGTGGGGGTGATGTAATGGTATGAAGATGTGTTTTTGAAAATGCATTGCGGCCCTTCGTAACCAGAGAATTTCATTTAAATGCCAAGCCTACCTCTGTACTGAGGCTGGCCAGGAGATGCAGCCATCCATAGGTCAGACTTCCAGTGGGATCATGCACCGTATCACAAATTAAAAAAATCATAGCAAATGATTCATGGAACACAGCAATGTGTTTATGTGTTAAAGTAGCCACCACCGAGCATCTTTGGGATGTGATCGAAATGGAGATTCGAATCCAGAGCATGTAGATGTATTGTGGGATACTATAAAAACAACATAGGTCTAAATTTCAAAAGATGTTTCCAGAATTCAAAATATAATTGATGCAATTCTAAAGACGATGCAATGTCGATCGTTATGTTCTGCTTTTTTATTGTTCTCTACCCATAATATTTATTCTTTTTCGTCATATTCTCTCACAATCAAGAAACCCCTTGAGTCTTTGTGGCTTTATTGCTTTGCTTAGGATGAAAAGATTGTGTCCAATCCAGTATTAGAAGAGTACATTTAATAAAGTGACTGATGCGTGTCTAAAACTCTAGACATACGACACGCTAAAATGTTTCATAACGATCAAAAAGGGATAAAAAAAAAACAAAAAAAAAATAACAAAATTATGGTGTTTGATGATTTCCTCAGATTTTGGGAAGTAGGAAGTATGATAAATTTGCACCGCAATCTGATACTCTTTCTTCTGTTTACGATTTTTTTTAACTGTCGCCGTATCTGACGGGAATTTATTTTGCAATAATCCGGAAACAGTAAGTCTATTTTTCATCAACAATAATGTAAATTCGGTAAATTTATACTTTTATTTCTAGATAATCAAAAAAGAAGAATTTCTTTTATTATCTTCCGTTAAAAGAATTAATTTTTGAAATTGAGAATAATGCGAACTGCCTCGTCACAGCAGGTGCTTTTGCGAAGGATTCAAGAAGACTAGAGGCATTGAAAATCCTCAAACTTCGATCTTTTCTTCTTCGAAGAATTTTAAAAGTACTTTGGGCTGGAATATCGACAAGACGAGTGGGAATAAAAAGAACACCCCCCCACCACTGAAAAATGGGAAACAAAATATAGACATCAAATAAAGATAAAATCTCATGTAGATACCCCAAGGAGCGTCTAGTTGAGGCAAGAAAAATTTTATCAAAGGAGATTAGAATTTTGATTATTAATGATTGTTATTTTTTTGTTTTTTTTCCTTTCTCTTTCACAGGAGCGCAATTCCCAGCTGAGTCCCAATAAACTGACGGCTATGATTTTTATTCTTAAGTAGGAAATATCCTCCCACCCACATACCCACGCACATGCACGCACACACACCCACAAGCCAATATATATATATATATATATATATATATATATATATATATATATATATATATATATATATTATATATTTATATATATTTATATATATTGGGTTGGCATTAAATATATTGAACAAGCCCGGAGATAACTGAAAAAGCCAATTCAAGAGAGACCTGTGATGCCGCATTGGCTGCATGTGAAGATTTTACAAGTAGGATAATCAGAAATCTTTACAGAAATTTGGATTATAAGGCTCCATCTTTCTTCTCACCAGTGCTTGTGGTTTAAAGCAGGAAAAGGTAATAACAAAAAAGGGTTAAATGTCGTGTATTCGTTTCCGAGCACACCAATCTTCTTTGGGGGATAGACAATATCTTTTTTCCCAGACCTGTTCAACACCCACATGGCTCACTTGTAGTTTTATAATGCAACTAAGCTGACCGGACATTTTAAAAGTTTATGGAAGAGCGGGCATATACTAGCTTGTTCAACAGTGTAGCTGGCGCTGCACATGGTTTCACCCGACACACCGGCGTTGAAACCCCTTTCAGCGGATAATAATTTTTTGTCATGATTAGAAAATAAACTGGAAATATGTTTAGTGGATCCCAAAAGGCTTGTCTTCTTTCATAGCGTGCTGCATGATTATGACTTGGACAAAACAACCCTACTCACTCTTTAACTCAACAGCAGAGTTAGCTTAACCATTTCTTCGTTTTATACAAAGACTATCATAAGAACTTTTCTTGAATTTCCACATATGGTCGATAGTCAGAGATTCGATACATTTTCTCTTACGTGTCTTCCTGTGGTCTTTGGATCTTAAACGCTTCGAAGATTGCATCTATAGAATTGTCGTTTTCTGCGGGTGACGAGCTTGGCTCCTCAACCCGTCTTTTTTGTAATTGGTTGATATGTCTTCTATGTGAAAACTTCACGCCTTGTACTGTGCACGTTAGATTTCCTAATCTGTTAATTACTGTGCCAGGCTCCCAGTAAGCCATATTGTTTCTAACATCCTAAACCCGTTCTCCAGGTTTAAATGATCTCTTCGGTACAATAGGTGTACACTGTTTTTTGGTTTTGTTTGGCAATAATTTATTTCTTTGAAGTCACTGGAGGTAAATTGTGTGCCGTTATCTTTTACCAAACAATCCGCGACGCCAAATCTCGCGAATAATTCGTGTAAACAGTTTATGGTGTTTTCTGTCGTCGGGTGTTTAAATCTGGCAACCTCTGGCCATTTACTGAAACCATCTACTGTTACTAAATAGTAGTAACCTTCAATGGGTCCTGCGTAATCCACGTGAATTCTGGACCAAGGTCTGTCGACTTTAGGCCATGACTTTTGTATAGAGGCTGGTGTTTTCGCCGCAGCAGCACAACCTTTGCAACTTTCCACCATTTGCGTAATATCATCGTCCATGTTTGGCCAGTAGACAAAACTTCTCATAAATGATTTCATCCGGTTTTTTTCCGGGTTGTCCTAAGTGAAAATCTTTCAAGATCCGTCTTCGTAGCGATTTCGGTATTACTACACTCTCGTTATACAATAATATGTTGTCACAGATTGAGAAACTGTCTACTAAATTCCTCACTTTCTCTTCTATTTTTTTCATGGTATTTTGAATAAAATCGTCTCTTTCTGCCTCTCGTCTTATCTCTAGCAGCGTTACAGGTAGTTTCTTTATTGTATTGCATAATACCTTAGTGATTTCATCTTCAGCTTGTAATGCCGCAATTACCGAATCTTCTAACGGTTCACCTTTCGCAGGTATTAACCGCGATAGTCCATCAGCGTGTCCTATTTTCTTTGATGGTAAGAACTCAAGTTTGAAATTGTAGTTTAGTAACACAGTTGCCCATCTTAAAAGTCTGTTCGCTGTATAGACTTGTAGACCTGTTTTGAACCGAAAATCGTAAGAAGTGGTTTGTGGTCCGCTTGGAGCGTGAACTCTCTCTCATAAATATATCTGTGAAAACGAGTTACTGCAAAAATTATGCCCAATGCCTCCTGAATAGTTTCTCTCCGCCGATAATAATGATCTAGATGCGTGTGCAACGGGTCTGTTTGTACCGTTCCTCATCTTGTGTAGAATACACACACCTACCCCATGTGAGCTCGCGTCACTTGCAATAATGATTTCGTGTTCGGGATCGAAATGTGTCAATGCTAACTCCGAATTTATTTTTTGTATTATTTCCTTAAATGCTTTTTTACAGTCCTCTGTCCAATAACCAATTATTCTCTTTTTTTAGTAACTCATTTAGTGGGGCCATCAGTTTATGCATATTATCAATAAATTCGCCATAGTAGTTAGCTAGGCCCAGGAAACTTTGTAGATCTGCAACATTTTTTGGTTCAGTCATATTTTTAATCGCCGATGCCCTCTCTGGGTCCGGTTTCCTGTCATTTTCATTTATTATCTGACCTAAATATTTAATTTCATTTAGGAAAAAATCACACTTTTCTCCTTTTACTTTGAACCCAAAGTCCTGAAGTCTTCTGACAACTTCCTTTATGTGTGATGTGTGCTCTTCAACATTGTCGCTCTTAATTAGAATATCATCCATATAAGCGGTCGCGAAATTTTGGCCCGTGAGTGAGCATTCGGTTCATCGTTTGCTGAAAAATTGCAGGTGCAACTTTTACTCCGAATGGTAGTCTGTTGAATTTGTACAACCCTTTGTGCGTATTAATGCAAAGGATTTTCATACTCTCTTCATGTACTGAGATTTGTAGATAAGCCTCACTTAGATCTATTTTTGAAAATATCTTACCGCCGTTGAGCTTTGTAAATATATCCTCTGAGCTCGGTAGTGGGTAATGAAGCTCTTTTATTGCTTTGTTGAGTCCCGTCGAAAAATCTGCGTATACGAGGATTTCTCTTGACTTCCTTTTTTACATAAACCACCGGCGCAGCCCACTCGCTAAACTCTGTTTTTGATAGAATCCCAGTTTGTTCAAGTCTCTCCAATTCTTTGTCTATTTTTTCTATAGTAGCGAATGGTACGTTTCGCTTCTTTTTAAGAACTGGTTGGAGGTTTTCCATTAATTCAATTCTGGCCTTCAATTTGTTGCATCGTCCCAACCCGCTCGAAAATACCTCAGAAAATTGGTTATATGATTCTTCCTTTAATTTTATAGCATCTGATGGTTCAACCTCTAACTTTTTGCAAAAAGAGCTGATAGGTAGATCCCAAAAGTTTTGCATCCAGTCGATACCTACTAGATTTTCAGTATCTTTCTTGACGTATATCTTTTTTTTTTTGTTGTTTTGCCGTGAAATTTAATATTCACGATTATTTCTCCCTCGAATTTTATTCGTTTGCCTGTAACCAACTTGGCAATTTTTTGTGTATGTAACATGGTAGGTCTGTTGAGTTTTCTCCATGTCTGTAGGTTGATAATCGTGAGGTCGGAACCCGAATGCAGTTGCAATTTTATCTTTTTTATTTAAGATTTCAAGTTTTGCTAAGATTGTGCCAGCCATTGATAAATCATGGTAGGATTTCCAGTTCTCTCAGAATCTGCCTTGTTGTATAGGTCAAATAAGTCCGGTGAGATTACACAGCCTTACCAAACGGTCCTTTCTATTTTCTTTTTTATATCTACTCAATTCTTTCTCTATCGACATGCAGACCATTTGATTATTAAAAATACCGGAATAAAGAACACGATATTCATGTCAGAATGTTTGCAGAAAGAGCAATACAAATGCAAAAGGACATGCATGTATATTTTATAGACTACGCAAAGGCGTTCGACAAGGTACACCACAAAGATCTGTTGAAACTACTCGGCAACCTTGATGCATTTGGGAAATAACCTCCTTTCCTCAGTGTTACAAATTTAAGAAAAGTTCAACTAACACATGTTTCCCCCACCCCAAGATCTGTCACGTAAGTCCTTCTCTTATTACTAAAAACTTATTTATACACCTTACATTCGGAAATTTTGCTTCCCATCTTCTCTTCCATTCCAGTCGCACTTCTCATTCAGTAACCATCTATTTTAAGTGTCTTGCATTGGGTAAATTCGAGTATAAAAAGCATATATGTAGGTACCTCCATAGAAAAGCGATACTTATGATATGATCTTTTAAAAAAATTTTCTTGGAGCTTTTATTTTAATTTTAATTTTATTCTAATAGATTCGATTTAATAATTCCAGTAAACCAAATACTTTGCTGTATTTCAAAACCAATTTAAAATGTTTTGTAATTACTAACAATTGCTAATTTAGCCATGTTTACAATTGTCTAAGAATTCTCTTTATTAAACAATCTTTCAAAAACTAAAAATACTTTTCTGAAACTTTATTTGAGGAACATTAACTGATTTAACGTTTAATCAATCTCAATTGGAGCAATTATTAGTTACTTTTTGGTGAAATTATCGCAGAAAATATATTTTTAACACGGAGGAGTGGTGATTTTATACGGTTTTGGCAGTCTGATATTTGGGAAATTCAAAATTACTTTTAACGTGAGCGCCTTTCTTCATATAATTTCTTAACTACCCAGTAATCTTAAAAAGTTAAAATGTTCGAAGTAATTTAATGTTTTATCGAATTTTAGGCAATTTGGATGTAAATTTACAATATTTACTGCTCTTATTTTTTGAAAATGGCGCGCATCGGCGTTTGTATTTAAATAAATCCGCCAGTTTATACATAGCAAAAAATACTGGAGTCGGTAAATTGTAGAAGCTTTTCCATTTATGATTAGTAAATATTGTTTTTGCAAAAACAATATCACCATAACCAGTATAGTTTAATACAGAATTGTAAACGATTTAGAACTATAAATTATTCTAATTAAATTTGTTAACAATGCAAATAATTACTATAGATATTCACTATTCATAAAAAGAATTTCGTAAGACAATGGTGTCCATAATATGTCTTATTCATAGAAGCATTTAAAAGATATTCTAATTAAATAATGTATTAGTTTTACTCCATTTAATTATTTTACGATTCAGAGCAGATTTTCGTTAACTAGGGGTCCTGATTTACAAAACAAAAAATTGATGATCTAATTTTTCCAAAAACTTCTGATTATAAAGGATATAAATATCAAGCACTACAAAAATGAATTTCTCTAAATTTCATAAAATTGAATAAGTATGTAACAGACGTAAAAAAATAAATCTTTTGACGAAGATTTTCTGAAAGGAAATATTTTTAAATAATTTCATTCATTTTTGAATAAGTCTTGAAAGTTCATTAAAATCCGACAATTATTTGATTTTTGCGAGAATTTCCCAATCAATGTGTTTTTCACCTCAGAAAGGACGCTCAAATTTCTTATACTAATTTACGGTAATTAGCAGACACAAGAAAAAAGAATTAACCAAAATTTTGAAGGGTCTGAAAGGATTAAATTATAATTTAATAATCAAAATATCCTTTGGTCTTTCCTTATTTTTATAACATAAAGACTTTGAAGATAAAGCACTGGTTTTATGAAGTTTGAGGCATTTTTCATTCTGCATACCCATTTTTAGCGAATCTTTAGAGGTCCATATATATATATATATATATATATATATATATATATATATATATATATATATATATATATATATATATATATATATATATATTAAATAAAAAGAAAGATCAGTAACATATGTAATCCGGTGTTCTTATTGATATTTTTATTTTTTTTATTTTTTACAAAATAGTGTGCAATGAAAATTTACAGAACATTAATATTATAAATTAACTGATTTAAAATATGGTTTTTCGCTACACAGTAATAACCATGTTTCAAAAATGGAAGCTAAAAACTTTAAATTTAATTTTGTAATTAAATTAAAAACATTAGTTCCATTTCAGCCTCAAGCGAATTTTGGAGTAACTTATATTTTAAATTTACTGAGTTTTAACTGCAAGGGAAAATCATAATTTATGGTTACCAAGGATACAGAGAAATCCAATCATCCAGACAAGGGGTGAAAGGGGTCAATATCACTATGTTGAGATTTTATCCTCTACATTCATATGGGAATTAAGCCAGGTCAATTTAATTTCTACTTCTTAGAAATATTTCCAATAAATTATTTGGCTTTTTGAGTTTTTATTGTGCACATCCAATATAGTTTATCATATTGCACGCAGATACATGTAGTTGTACAGCTATTTCTATTTTAAGAATTCGGAACTATGAACTTTGCCATGTGTTGTCGAATTGTTATAAACTCAAAAGAGAAGCGTAATATTGTAAAGTTATTGAATGGCGGCGATAGAATCTTGGTAAATGCGAAATTTAAAAAAAAAAAACTGATCGGAAATATTCATAACGTAAAAAGATTACTGATTAACAAGAGAAGCTCTAAAGCTGCGCAAAAACAGATTCCACCTGGAGGGGGTTTTGCTGAGAACAGCGCTTCTTATATATATTGAAAAGCTTGGTGCTATTAATTATATATATATATATATATATATATATATATATATATATATATATATATATATATATATGCATATGCATGTATGTATGTATATGGATAAATGATGCGCTCGCTCGTGCAAACATAGCATGATTAAAGAAAACACTACAAAATTATGTATATAAAGGTAGATAGAAATAGAGTAAATATTGCCAGGTACGAAAACTGAGCGTTACACAACTAGCTAACTAGATATATAGATAATGAAAATACTGAGATAGAACTGAAAATACTGAGCAAGACTCACAGATACATAAATCGAGATATATATATATATATATATATATATATATATATATATATATATATATATATATATATATATATATATATAAATGGTGGTATTCGCCCCGACGATCAGTTTATGTGAAACCCAGGTAGGTTTGCCTGGCTCCTTTGGATTATCTGATATATATATATATATATATATATATATATATATAAAAGAGAGAGAGAGAGAGAGAGAGAGATGAACGAACACAAATAGGTAAACAGAGTGCTATAAAGATTCTCAGAAGAAGCGGAAGTGCAAAATAATTAGAGCCTTTGTTTTCTTTCCATGCTGCTATGCTTTCATGATAAGAAGGAATCGGCATCTTTGCAGGCCGTTTGTTTATTAACGATTGTAAGTAACACACACACGCGCACACACTCACGCGCACACAATCACGCAGTCACCGATGCATATACATACTAGCTCCTTTTGCTTTCAATATACATCTCTACAAAAATGTCTTTCTGTCACTATCTCATTCTCTCTCTCTCTCTCTCTCTAAATTTATCTCTCTATCTCTCTCTAAATTTATCTCTCTCTCTCTAAATTTATCTCTCTATCACTCTCTAAATTTATCTCTCTCTCTAAATTTATCTCTCTATCACTCTCTAAATTTATCTCTCTCTCTCTCTCTAAATTTATCTCTCTCTCTCTCTAAATTTATCTCTCTCTCTCTAAATTTATCTCTCTCTCTCTTTCTAAATTTATCTCTCTCTCTAAATTTATCTCTCTCTCTCTCTCTCTCTCTAAATTTATCTCTCTCTCTCTCTCTCTAAATTTATCTCTCTCTCTCTCTCTCTATATATATATATATATATATATATGTTTGTGTGTGTGTGTGAATACCTTTACCAAAACAAACTAACAATGCCAATAAAACTTTCTTTAAATTCTTGTAGGTTTGTTTCTAAAAGGTTCGAGTCAAATACAGACGCAATCTCCTGAATCTTGAGGAGAAAAAGATTCAACGCTACCAAGCGGTCGTCATGGAGCATATATGGGACTCGTAATCAATGCCAGCTTCGTACATTATGAGCATGGCAGGATCCGGTCTCCGAAAGAATTCACCGATATTTTCGGAACTCAGTTCGACGCTTTCGCTCAGAGATAATCATTACTAGACCGACAGTGCTTCTTTGTAGTATGCCGATACATCGGCAGGCAGTATTCTAGTTGAACTCTTCACAAATATCATCCCACGCATAAGATTACCCCAAGAAACTGTAAGTCGAAGAAACCTTTCCGCCAATCTAATACTACAATTAAATTCATAAAGTCGAAGTACCAAAGAGGCAAACTCATCAGAAGAATTATCATGAAAATATTTATAAAAGTACACAGGAAGCGACGTTACGATGTTGGGAAATTGACTGATGTAAGGTTAGGACCAATAAGATTGTAGATGATTCTTTGTATTTTACAGGAATACACACACATACACATCCACACACAAACAAACAAACACAAACACACACACACACACACACACACACACATATATATATATATATATATATATTGTCATAGATCCTCATCTGGTATTAATATTGTGATAGGGGACACAACCAACATCAGGCTAAGATCCATGTATTCTGCACGATATGATTCGTTTATATCTTATATTCCCCAAATAACCTTCCGTTATGGGATTACTGAACAAATATTAGGGTGATTTCCCTTACATTATTAAATCGTCAGCAGATAATATAAAAAGAAAAGAAAATAAGCGAAGTCCAACTCAATTATGATCGAATTGAATTAGGCTTCCCCGTGTTCTTGGAATAACACATTCGGCCAACCGCTGACCATAAATGAACGAAATGACAAGGTGAACAATTTAATATTTAATTAACAAGAACATGTTTTATGGCAACGACAATAAAGATATTATATCATGTAAGCTATAACATATAGTTAGTTGGGATACAACAAATATTAACGAATGCAATGTTTCACACATATACAGGGGTATAGTCTCAATTATCTAGTATTATAATTATGGAAAGGTGTGTGCAAGAACATAATATTATTGGGTGTTTGCGAATCATAGTAATACTGGGGGGCTGGGGGGTATAAACTTATCTGATATATGCATTTATCGACCGAAGGCGATAATAGTCTCTTTTCTTGTATTCTTGGTTCAGCGACTGGAGCTTTCGGTTCTCAACTGGGATCACATTCTCTGCCTTATATTTATATTTCAGGATTTCTTCTTAAGGCGATGGTCTCCGAGGGAGTCAGGCCAATTGTGTCTGGATTATCTTCACATACTTGGCATTTGAGTGGTTGGTCTGCTTCTCTGCCTCTGAGAATGTGTCGTCTCAGCATTCTGTCTGGAACATTGACGTTGGCGTGACTTTCCGTCCGCTGGCCTCTTCGATAGAGCTGTTTTCTTCTTCTCCACGTGCGCGTCTCCTTTTTGGCGCCTAATTTTTTCTCGACTGCTGATTGGCTGCTTTTGACCAATCCCGTTGTTTCTTTTATGTGCTACCTTACTGGGTCTGAATCTATTTTTAGACTTCGCCTACGTGTATTCCTATGCGTGTCTGCTTTGAGTTCTGTTGTGGGAGTGGGGAATAACGTATATGTGTGGGCTTGCATTCGTCACAACATATATATATATAATTTAAAGAAAAACAGACCACTTTAAGCCTCCATTGTAATAAATTTTTTCATCAGAGACTTTTATTTTTCCCTGGATCTTCAGACATCAGTTTCAAAAGGTGAAACGAAAAATGAAATTAAAATTTACACTTTTGACGGGCAGTATTAAGATTATATAAGTTGAGATAGAAGGTAGTGATTGATGGTGTAAGATACTTATATATATATATATATATATCCAGGTAATTGTTGATTAGTACACTTGTCCGGGATTGAGTCAACAAACAGATTAAACCACGCATTGGACTGGATTGGTACTACAGATGTCAATAATTGGCTCAGAGAAATTTGTTACAAAAGCATCTGCTCTTTTATCCAATTTTATCTTGTGGATTTTTACCCCTCCATTTCCAAGAATCTTTTTACTCTGGCTTTGGAATTTGCCAAAGAATATTCTAACATCTCCAGTGAAGAAGTAAATGTAATAATGAACTGTTCTCATCAACAATAATGAACAGCGGCTTAAGAACTCTGTTGATTACTTTGATATTTAAATAGGATCATTAAATTCTGCAGAGTCCTCTTACATGGTGGGTTTATTTATCCTATATAAAATTAGCCCTTATGATGATGTTAATCTTGATAATATAGGCTTATTTAGAGATGATGGTCTTATGGTAGTGAAAATTCTACAAAAATCAAGGTTGACAAATTCATGAAAAGTGAATTAAAAGGTCTTAAAGTTAAGAAAGCTACTAATGTTAAACGTGTAGATTTTCTTTGATAAATATAGCGGTATTTATAATACTGTTTTAAAGAATAGTGTTTATAAGTACGCTAATATCAAATATAGAAAATATGATGATAGTGATCTAAAGAAGAGAGATAGAAATAGGAAAATCATTTAGTACACCCCCTATTTCTACAATTGAGAATCCTTCTGTTGAAAATTCTATATTGATAGTACTAAGAATTATTTTAAGACTAGGTGTTATCAACATAACTTGTTCTTCACTAATAGTACGTATAGAAATTATATTTCACTTTCTAAATATTTTTGGAGTTTAAAAAACACTAATAAAAGTCCTAATTTGAAACTGAAAATTTTAAAAAGTGCTAGAACATGTATATCTTTAAATTAACCCTGTTTTCTGTGTTTACATGAAAGAATGGAAATTATCAGATTTTCTGATAAAACTCCTTCAAAGTAGTGAATTAACGGAAAATTGAAAACATAGTCTACCTTTACCTTGCAATTCCGTTAAATTTTGAAATTTGATAATGCTTTCTTTTATATTTTTTAGTGGACTAACTGCAATGCACATTATATGGCTTATTTTTCTATTTGTAGGATTATTTTAGATTTAATATAGTTCTGTATTAATCTCCTGTTAGTATTATTGACATCTTATATTGATGTACCTGTATGTAGTTAGTATTTTATCATATTTGCATTAACATCTTATATGGATGATCTTTACTTCACGGTTGCATATTAATTTTCTAAATAATCCTATTTGTTTCAATTATTTACTAGTTTCTTAAAGAGGCCTCTCATTTATCAACTACAAAAATTTTATTTAGCAAACTCAGAAAGCATAGAAGTAGTTAGCATTAGGTTAAATTATTTCCATAACCCCCATGCTTTTTTCTTGGGAAAGTTGATTGTCTGACTTGTATACACTTTACAAAATAATGTTACCATCTGTATCAGTCTTTAATCTAATGTCTGGGATCTGTTTGCAGACAAGTTCCTGTCATGACACATTTCTAATTGTCTTTTTTTCTTTTTCGCTTAATTTGAATTTCACGTAGGATATATCCAATTGATTTATCACGGTAAAGCTCCCAAGCCTATTTTTTCTCAAGGTATTTTGCTTTTGAAATTAAATTAATCGTTCACTCGCGAGTAATTTTCAATGGCCTGGGGAAACGCATTGATATGCGTTGAAACACACTCTCAATTGTGTAGCGATTTTATCATGTTTTTGTTGTAATATACTTTAGAATTTTGTTTTTGTTGTAATATACTTATATATCAAAATATATCTTCATACTCGAATAACTTGTATTTATATATAAAGAAAGTGTTTCGGGATACTATAGTAATAGATAATTATAGATACATCAAATATATTTTATCATATATATATATATATATATATATATATATATATATATATATATATATATATATATATAAATATAAGGGTGTCAAGATAGGTAGATATTGTATAAGTAGATGCCATTTTTAGAATGATGTAAATTACTTCTTCAGGCTTGTGCGTTAGATAATGACAAAATGGATAAAACCCAGATAAAAACAAACAGAAACTATTAAAAAAGAAACTTTCAAAATAATAAATTTCAGCGCCCATCTAGCTTTCTCTCTTTCTCTTTCTCTTTCTCTTTCTTTTTCTCTCTCTTTCTCTCTGTCTGTCTGTCTGTCTGTCTGTCTGTCTGTCTCTCTCTCTCTCTCTATATATATATATATATATATATACCCGTCTAGCACATCCTCATTGAAGACGCCTGCTCAGGTACATGTGTTTATAGTGGAACTACGCAGAGCGGACCTTACTTTTAGTTTCTGGGAGAGTGTGAGTTATCTAGTGTGATCAACAGTTTGAACAAGGCTAGCGCGCTCAAAACCTCGGTCACGATGACTTGTGACTTTGTGCTAGAACAACTACCGATGGCTTCCCAATTTAACTTACAAGGCTTGGGTCAACTGTGGTATGGTTTTCAGAAAAGGTGCCGCACGCTGTAATCTCCTCCAGACGAATAACATCAAGAAGTCACCTTCCTGACAAATCGATCATGGTGAGATTCGAACCCTGGTCTCATGGTCAGAAAACGAACGTTTATATATATGTGCGATGGGTAAATTGTCGTCATTTCATATTTTTAATTTCGCGCATCCACGTTGTTTGTTTTTTTCATTTTGTCGACGTCAGAGTATAATAGGATCAGTTGGGAAGTGTCTGTGATAAAAAGAGCCTAATTCACTCCACCAGAAATTTAGAAAAGTTATGCTATACTGCTTGTCATTCGTGCTGGAATCTCATTTCATTGTGTCTGGGTGTCAATCTGACGGCAGTGCAAAGAATTCGGAAGGCGTTGGACGGTAATTACGATGGTGTTTGGATTGATCCCTAATGATGGTTAGGTTATGACTCCATTCATCTGCCCTCAGGGCCTCAGACTCAATACAGAGGCCTATATCAAGTGTCTTGAGGCGATAGTGCTGCCCTAGTTCAGGAACGTAGCTGCTGGAAGACACTAAGTATGGCAACTGGACTCTGCACCATGCTATAGAAGGAAGAGAATTCAACAATGACTGTCAGACAATAAGTGCGAACGCATCCACCCTTACACTTGGCCACCTAACTCCTCAGTCTTCAACTCCTTTGATTATTATGTGTGAGGCGTAGTTAAGCTAGAGACCAAAAAAAAAAAAAAAACTCTTCGTAACACCAAAGATGAACTGATGGCTGGGATTATGGCAGCACTCGCTATCTTAAACAAGGTGACCATCCAGAAGAATTACAGTAGATTCCGAGGTCGTCTTGAGGCTGTGTTTGAAAACAATGGTGATTTTGTTGAATAAATTTAGTCTTTAATATTTCAAGATATTTTTGTGCAATTTTGGTAAATATATTTGTTAAAATGAGATGTCACTATTATTTTCATTTTTGCGTCATTTAGACGACAATTTCTCCATCGGACACCCTCTCACTCTCTCTCTTTTCTCTCTCTCTACCTCTCTCTTTCTCTCTCTCTCTCTCTCTATATATATATATATATATATATATATATATATATATACACCATAACTTGATAAGACACCAGAAGTGTTGAAACAAAATGGCTATATTTTGTAGTGATTTTATAACATGTTTATGTTATAATTTTTGTATAAATTATATATATATATATATATATATATATATATATATATATATATATATATATATATATGTATATATATATATGGGCATCTATAACAATTTGAAAAAAAAGTTGTTTTTTTTTTGTCTACTTTGATGTAACTACATATGCACACGAAGGGAAGGGAGGATATTTAAACTTTTAAATTATTGTTCTTTAATGTCGTTGGTCATATCGTCTAACCAATTTCAGATAGTTTCGTTCCCCTTTTACTCATTTTTTTTATCCCTTTTGCCATTAAATAAGCCGGATTGTGATAATAGAAGATCTGCCAAGAAAATTGAAATGTTGTAACAACCTGTACGTAAATTAACTATGGATGGTCTAGCGATTAAAGCACATTCTATATATTTTCGTCGAAGTGAATTTAAGTAAAGTAGCGTTTTAAAATCAAAATTATGGTCAAATTCATTACTCCTAGCAACTCATGCATTTAGTGTACTGTTTTGTAAAATATCCCTTTCGTATTTCTATAATCTACAATATTCCACTTTGTCATGGATTTTCCTAAAATTTATCTGATATGTACAAATTTATATATCATTTTCCCTATACATATAAATAGATAAGTGTTTATGTGTGTGTATACGTGCGTGTGCGTGTGCGTATGCGTGTATGTGTGGTGAGTAATGCAAATTCGCCCGATCTATTTAGTCATTTTACCGCTTAAAGGGTATCTAATTGTTTCACGTGCCTCATGGTTTTTATCGTTTAGGCTTGACGCCCTGAAACCTGCTTAAATAATCTACCTTTTCTATATATATAAATATGTGAGTCTTTGTGTATGTATTCACATATGGAAAGCACACTTGTCCTCTTATATATGGACGGGAAAACTATTCACACACACATTCAGCTGTGCTTTTGGATATATTGTGCATCTATATTTGGGTTGTAATACCTATTCCATTTTGGTTGCCGTGTTCATTAGATGATCGTCGATGCAAATCAGTGAGCGTTCAAGCTTTGGTAACTACTCCACCCTTTCCGCTTTTTGCATTTAATGTCTGTTGTTCTATTCTCCGCTAATTAGTTCCCGGGCTTCAAGCATGATAATCACGACATTCACAAACACAGGATTTCTTTTCTTACAACACAAAAAGATGGAAAAGATGTCGCTCCAACAATTTTTTTTTTGTGTCATCTTGCTAAAGCAATACGTTTGACAGAAGGTAGTCTGATGGTATTTCTGAATGAGATATCAAACCAGATCAACATAACAGACGAAAATGACACAAGCTTACGGCCATATCAGCGGTTCTTGTTCGATCATCTTAGTTAGGCAACGTCGAGCCTGATCAGTAACTGGATGGGTGGCTGCTTGGTAATACGGGGTGCTGTATACTTAGATCTGCCGGCAGTGTAATGGATAACGGCTCGGAATTAGAAATCAAAGAGCCGAATTCCAATTGCATTCCCATTTGTTTTATTCACTTACGCACAAATCTCCTTGCGAAAGATATGAATGTACCTCTTCTCTCCCCCAGCTATGGGTTAATTAGTAGGACTTATATCAATAAATCATTATTATATCCAATAATATTCGTACAATCTAAATGTATTTTATGATTTTCAAATCATTTTCCAGAGGAGGATAAACCATGAAAAAGACATATAACGCTAAATTTCTTACATCTGATAGCCTTCTTTCTTTCTTTCTCTCTCTCTCTCTCTCTAATATCATGTTCCTAACGGTCATAAGTGATTTTTACTTTCCACCGTTTCTCATTCGTTTCTGTTAATTATGTATGGTCGTTGAAAAAGATAGTGAAGTTTACCGTTGTTGTCACCATAGTTTTGAGATCAGTGTTGTGCTCGTCCTATACTGGTTGCCATCTAAGGCTCGAGTCCCCAGACTCTCCTGCTATTTAACCGATAATTAATGGTGGGTAGAAGAGATCTAGTGAGTAAAAACAATCCTTTTCTCGATTTCATTTTCTATGGTGTTAGGACAACCTCTGCTCCTTGCTCTTTCTCAAGCTGTTCAAAAGAACGTATTCGTTATTTATGGACCACATAGTCTGGGGCTACTGATTCTCAAACAAAGAACTGTATCAAATAACAGAAACCACATCACTTGAGGATTTCCACAATAGCAACAACTAAAATGGATATCACATGTAACTGGAAGAAGAAATAACGACATAATCATGAGGACTACCTTGCACATTATTTCGAATAAAAGGCCAAGAAGAAAATTCCCATCAATACTGGAAAGAGCAATAACAGTTAATGAACTTAAGAAAACTATTTACCGGAAAAATGTTTTAATACAAATTTCGACCAGCACTTACACTGGCTTCTCGGTTAATTAAGTCGAATGCTTGCTTATAAGGAAACAACTACTGCTAACATTACAATTAGAGATGAGGAGAACACATACTATATTTAGTAATTACATATCAAACCACACCGGCAGAAAATGACACAATGAGTCAGTTAAGTGTGGCCGCTGCACCCGGACCAGATCTCAAAAGAACCCAGCTCAACAACCGCTAATATCGGTAGTAATACTGACCCACGTTTCCAGTGTGATGAGGGAAGGACTGCTGCGGGCAGCTGCACCTCGAGACCAGGTATCTCTCAATAATATGTTCAATTGCGTTCTATCCACAAACAGATATGAATTGCGCTTTATCCGAAACAGAGGCACAAATATCAGATGAAATATAATTTATTTGGCCGAAGGTAGATACTACACTTTGATCCCAGACGAATAATCAGAAATTGAAGTTTAACACGAGTGGCACTGGCTGCTTGGTCAATGAATGTCGAATGAGGAGGCGGCTAATATTACTTTACATCTCTGTGACAATATTTTATAATAATTAACCATCTAATATATATTATCTATAATCTGAAAAAAAGCAATTATGATTCAGTTTATCATATTTACCAATTTCTATTTTCTGTTTTTGTCTAGAATTATCATGTTAATTTTTGCCCTAGGGCGGAAATTAACAGAATAATTCCTAACAATTATTTAAATTATTTATAATCCTTTCAAATTAGCAACTGGGAATTATGACAACAGACAGAATATAATTGACAAGAAATATAGAAGTTTACAAATTTCATTGAAATATGACGGTGTGCAGTTTAGATGATTTTCTAATACTACGCAAACAATATACGAGTTCTGATGAAAAAGTATCGAGCTATGGTAACGGAGCTAAAGTACGCAACGTTAAGCCGTTTGGCACAAATTGATCTTGAACTCCATCACGCACACATTATCAGATATAACGTTCGTTCTGACTTCCGTTGTTAATAACAGTGCTTAGAAGGAAAATGGGTGAAGTGTGGTCGTCTCACCACAGCACAAATATTCCATCAGTGATCATGGTTTATTCAGCAGTTTTGGGCAAAAATCTTTTACGTTCTACACATTCTGAAAGATAATATCTTTCGACTCGGAAACTGAAAGGGAAGAAAATAAATTTTAACGACTTTTTTTTAAAGTCAATCATTTTCTTTTTTAGTCACGAGGAACGCCAGTTTTCGAAAAAGTAACAAGATTTAATTATTTAAGCATACACAAACAAGCATCTCATTTTTCGCTTTCGGGTCTGATGAAGCCTTAAATGGTGGAATGCATAAGTGAATATATTTCGAAACAAATAGACTTTCACGGACGTTTTCCAATTGTCAGAGGTTTAAAGCTTTGTCGGGACCATATATCCAATTATATATATATATATATATATATATATATATATATATATATATATATATATATATATATATATATATATGATATAAATTAATTGATTTAAAATATGTTTTTCCGCTACACAGTTCTAACTATGTTTCAAAAATGGAAGGTCCGAATTTAATTTTGTAATTAAATTAAAGACATTAGTTCCATTTCATCCTCAAGCGAATTTTCGAGTAACTTTTAAAATTACTGGGTTTTAAAGACACTATTTTATTGTTAACCGCAAAAATTCTTACGGCCTTTTCCTATTTGTATATTTAAAGATTTTGGGGTGTGTGTGTTCAGGTTAGAATACGTTTTATTTAACTACAATTTGAAAAAATATTTTCACTATTAATTTTTAATATACTATATTTCTTTTAAGAACAAGTAAATGTATTAGAATCCCTTACAGTATGTAGAGTTATTTTCACATCAACTATAAGTATGTATATTATTAGGTAACATTTTTTTTATTTATTTAAGTAAACTTTATGGCAATGACGCCAAAAATAGCTAATTGATTTCACTGATTTAGTAAACTTTTATTTTTTATATAAACTTAGTAATATCTTGTTTCTCATTTAAGTACAAAAGACGTGGGTCATTCAATGGCTTACATCTTCTAGCTTTTCATATTAAATTCATTTTACTGTAGGTGATTTATTCAATTCATTTAAGTGCTTGTAGTACTTGGAGGGAGATCTATAGGTTAGAATAGGTTTTATTTAATTACAATTTTAAAAGATTTTAGGTTAGAATTTCTTCTTATTTAACTAAAATTTTAAATACAACTTTAAAATATTTTTTTAAGGAAAAATGCCGTAAGAATTTTTGCCGTTAACAATAAAATTTTAAAAATCCAGACGACATGCATTTAAGGGATGTCAGATTTCATTGAAGAAAACATCCCTGCACCCTACCAAAACGTAGCTAATAATGGATACATCAAAATACAGACATAATGAACACGCAAACACCCCTGTCTAGTGGAAGGGAATTTATCTGTAACCTTGGAAACGTGAATTATGATTTTAGCTCTGTCTTTAAAACCCAGTAATTTTAAAAGTTACTCCAAAATTCGCTTGAGGATGAAATGGAACTAATGTCTTTAATTTAATTACAAAATTAAATTCGAACCTTCCATTTTTGAAACATGGTTAGAACTGTGTAGCGGAAAAACATATTTTAAATCAATTAATTTATAATATTAATGCTCTGTAAATTTACATTGAGCACTATTTTGTAAAAAAAAAAATATCTATAAGAACACCGGATTATATATCTTACTGTTCTTTCTTTATATATATATATATATATATATATATATATATATATATATATATATATATATATATATATATATACTAGCAGCATGGCCCGGCGTTGCCCGTGCATGATTCAAAAATCGTACGACTCATACAGCAATCGCTATCTCTTGACTTAAAATATTTTTGCCCTTCCTTGCCTTTAAAGGAGTGCCCTTTGCCGTCCTGAAGTTTCTTGCCTATCTCACACTGCGATTTTTTCTAAGCTCTATACTAAACATTAAATCTGTCACGAAAAAAGAACTAAACAAAATGAACACAAAACGATCAGCTTTAAGAAAGGACTCGTAACTGGAAAAACAGAATGAAAAAAGAATGTTAACAACAAAAACTTTTTCACACCCAACCCAGTTCTACTGAATCAGAATCTACGTTGAGTTTAAGCAAGCGAATGAGCCAATTGGAGTAAAGTGCCATGCAGATTTAAATTTTTCCCACTTTTGACCAATGCAGCTATCGATTTTTTTTTTCATGGTAGCATGCTAGTTAACATTAGTGTCAATCAGCTGTTGGCTCTCACGCTGGCCAATAGAATCTTCATGCCTATTCGTGGCAGCCAGCTATAGGCTTTCACTCTTGCCAGTACAAAATGGCCACAAACTACATGAAAACTGCCGTAGAAGCATGAAAAAATCGATTATTTCCACTATTGATGGGAGTTGGGAAAGTCGGTCTTGGCCTTCACACAAACTTAGTGCATGTGCATGTAAATTTTGGTACAAATCCGTCTAAAATTGCGGCCGTGCATTCGTTACACACACACACACATCCTGCCTTTTATAGATAGAGATATATAGTGATAGGGGGAGAGAGAGAGAGGGGGGGAGAGATTCCACTTATTGCTATTAATACTTTTTTCTTCTATGCCGTGTATCATCAGAACGTGGGAGATCATTGATTTTTAAAACTTCCTATCATTTGTAACTCTTAGTACATTTTCTATTGTCATTTTCTGACACAGTCCCATGTCTCCCATCTATTTACACAAGCTCATTATGTAATTTACTGGCTACTTTTCAACGTCCTTTTTTCATTCAATATATCCGCTGAGTGTTAAATTCTCTTATAACAGTTTCTTCATTATGTCTCCTAGAAATTTCAACTATCCCTTTCTCAATTAAATCGTAATATATATATATATATATATATATATATATATATATATATATATATATATAGGTTATAATATTTCCTGTAAATGGCGAAATTAGTTCATAGGAGCGAAATATATATTTTTTTAAAAATGGACTCGTAAATGGACAACTTACTTGAAAAACGTAAGCAGAACTTTCAAATGATTTTATTTTGGATTTCTTTGCTTTTTGCTCGGAAAGAAAAAATGTCAAAATATTGTCTAGGATAAAAATATACAGATTCATGAAAGTATAAACTATAAACTGTAAAAAATATGTTTACTAAAAACCATCCTATTTTAAAATACATCATAATCCCATTTAATGATAGAAAGATCCCAACTTTCCCCATTGATTTGTGTTATGAACTAAGCATAAAAATGAAATGAATTGGAAAAAGAACATTACTGTAATCAATGAATTACACATTTACTTAGTGTTCTTCCCTGAGACTGTGATGGTTTTGAAGACATTTAAACCGGTTATATCTTCAATATAAGTTTCATTATTAATGGCTTATTTCTGTATACGGGGGTAGATTTTCAAAATCCTCAAGAGGCTATTATACCAAACATTAACCTAAGAACAAAAGTAATGATCGTTAACAACGTCATCAGAGACTCTCGTATGGTTGTCATGCATGGCGTACAACTAGTATAGAAATGTCGAAACTGCAAGTTATATAGAACTGATTTAAAAATGGGTTCACCCAAATGAATTCTGTAGGTATTACAGACGACTATCTTTCATCATATCTCATCGACTGGTGCTACGGAATTACAAACAAAAACTTTACCTAATAACAAAACCACTTCACTTAACCACTCCCAACAGCAGCAACAGCTAAATTGCATATCACATCTGAAAATAAGGATATAATCAAGATATTAACTTTCCTCTCTACTTTAAACAAAAAGTTAAGAAGGAAACACGCATAATATACTAGCAAGAGTAATAACAGTTATCGGACTTGTGAATTCTATTTTACCCTAAAACTGTTTTACTAGAAAGATTTTATAAATTACAGCCAAAAGTAACGCTAACTGTTCAGTTAACGAATGCTGAAGGTTTCCTTATAAAGAAACGTAAAATATTATAATTATTAGGATTACCATGAATGCAATGAAACATTTTTAAAGTTGTTTTATTTTAGAATATGCTTTGAACGCAAATAAGTGAAACTTTGCTGAATAAACAAGATGACGCTAACAACATTTATGTTTCTCTAAATATTTCAAATAAAAAGATATTAACTGGATTTCCCATATTATATGTAATATGTAAGTATGTAATGAAAATGTACTAATGTTGATTAGTTAATATAATTTATTGCTATAATAATAACTCGCCTTATAAAATCGACTCTTTGACTTGTAACATTGGTTTGTGAAATATCTATATTGCTAGAATTTTTTTTGAAACACGCTAATGCGTGTTGAGAACAAGTATTGTTGAAGTTATCGCTAAAATTTTTGTCGAGATTTACAAATTCTACGTTTCGTTCAATTTCGCAAATCAATCGATAAAATTTGAATAAGCTGATTTGTTTGGAAAACAATTTAAAAAAGACCCTATTTCGCGGTTTGATAATTTCTATAACTTAATTTAATTTTATAGTCCATGGCAAACAATATTTGTTAAGAATTTTTTTTTTCCATTTTCTTTTTTAACAGTGAAGAATAAATTCTTAAGATTTCTTACTCTTGAGTATGCACCATACAACTGTTCCAGCATAAATATTTCTTTTTAGAACTAAATTCCAAGTTTTTGAAGTGTTTGGTCCTGTTATTTGTTTACAGGGCGAACTGGAAACTGGATTCCTGTATATATAAAAACGGGGACGGGGAGAGAAGAAGTAGATTCATGCCTTTCTCAAGGGAATGTAATGAACTCGACTGGAATTCGAATTCGTCTCTCCGATTCCTCAAGCCGAATTGTTATCCACCGTGCTGCTGTTGATTTTTCTAATACCCCTGTCTATGTTGACTTATATTTCATCTAGTTTTTATTTAGGCCTGGTCGGTTTTTGCTCTCATTGTTCCCACTATGTTTATACTTCCTAGCCCAGGGATTGAACTCACCTTCACGATGCCATGAACCAATGTTTAATCCACGGGACAATAGCCTGAGATTATGTCTTTGAGCCTTGAACCTAATCTACCTGTAGGTGACATTGTTGCCGTTTGTCACGAATCTAGTTTTACGAAGATGTGTCGCACCGGCAGATCTAATTTTCAGTACTGCAGTAATGTCTTGCGCGAGAAACTTGCTAACCACTAATCTACAAACAGGTTTTGAAGTTCAGATATTAGATTAAATTGTGCGTGATTCACTCTATCGGAGTCGTCGCGAACAGTTCTCTTTGTGTGGCGTTGTGTACAGAGAGTATGTGTACCGGGAAACGTTTACAACAAAAGCGTGCTTTCGAACGGTCACGCAAGCTTCTTTTGTTAAATCCGTTTAAGATTTAATTTTTTTAAATTTCTTCTCAGTTTATAGCTTTCGTTATTTTTTCTTTTGAGGAAATCGACTCCACCGTCGAATATCCTGATCACAAACCAATCATAAAAGAAACTGGTATAGGAAATCAGTTCCATTGTCCAATTAGTGAGTAAGCCACTGTTACCGGAGAGGAACAGTCACGTGACTTGTCGAACTAACTAAAAAAAAAAAAAAAAAACAATGTCAAAAATCCATAGAACGGGTCGGAGTGAACGTGGGGTTATAAAAAGTCTTAATGTCCGTAAATGTGCGTGTCTGAAGAAGATGTTTCCGCCACCCCCAAACTAGAAACGTCAGGAAAAAAAAAAGTCTTTTAAACCGATTCCTTTTTATTTATTTCTTTTCTTTCTTTACTAAGAAGTCTTTCGTTAAAAAGTTTTATCAAGTTTTTTTTTGTTTTTTTTTTTATGCGTCGTGATAGTTTAATTACATCTGTTTGTTTTCTTTATTGCACTGGCTTATTCTTTGGTTCTTTGAAACAAACGCAGTTTACTGAATTCGTTACTTGAGTGAGAGTCACGTAGTGGGAATTTTAAAAAAGCTGGAACAGTGGAATCATGGAGCCGGATGGTGTTGCGCCAACTGAAAACACAACTTTGTCAAACTTAAAATTTGAATCCTATCTGGATGGAGTTACCTCTGAATACCCTATACTTCACTCTCAAGGAAATATGATCCTTTTTAACTATCGCGTTTCTATGAAAGATAAACTGAAGATAAACAGAAACCTCTTTCATATTTTCTGTTTCCCTGTTTCTTTTTTTAAATGCTATATCCACGTTAGAGAATCATTTCTACCTTGCATCAGCATGGCTGATGCTAACCTTCAGGAAAATGAATCCTTGCGCCTCCTCAGGCTGACATTTTCGGCTGACATAAAGTAGAAAGATTATATTGAATCCATTACCAGGTCAGCTGCTAAGAAAGTTCATTCACTGGGTCGTGCTAGACAATTTTTCCCTCCAAAATCTGTCTTTCATATTTATACGTCCACCATTTTCCCATGCTTTGAATATTGCTGCCATATTTGGTCCGGTGCTCCTGCTATATATTTAGAGTTTCTTGATAGAAACGAAAGAAAAATCAATATTATTTTTTTTCTGACCTGGCTTCACGGCTTCAGTCACTTTCCAACAACCGCTGTAAATGATTTCCCTGTGCTTTTTCTGTAAATACTTCCATAGTAATTATTCTGATGAGCTCTTCGTTATGGTACCAAGACTTTATGAATTTAAGCGCAGTACTAGATTGTCAACAAGGGGGTCCCATCAATTTACAGTTGAATTAGCGAGATGTGACCACAACATTTTCTTTTCCTGCACTTCTCATTTGTGGAACTCTCTTCCGGCTCCATACTTTCCAGTTAATTTCAATTGTTATCTACTGTCTTCGCCATTAGTATTTTATTGTTCTCGATCCTTAATAATGAATCTGTTTTCTAATACTTACACACTTAGTAATCTCTGGTGTCTTACTAGATTTACTACCATGCTTGGGGTAAATCCAATTTTTTAAAAATTGACGTCGTAGACAATCAACAGATTCCTTTTCTCTATTATCTATGAATTGTCTTCTCAACTCTTTTGGACTAAGCGTTGTCATTCACCTAGACTGAGTACCACTTAAGGCTAGAGAACGCAGCCGATATTATTTCAACATAGGAAAGGATAGAAAGGAGTATAGGCATTTCAAAAGGGTATTATTTCTAAAATAAATGCAACAGACGAGGCTGGAATTTGAACTCGGCTCCCCAATAACCCAACCGTTGCCAAGAACCGTTACATCCATCGTAAGGTTATCATTCGTCGTACTACAATTTCAATCCCTCGAACTGAAGCAGTTATTATTCTCAATATTATTATTATTATTGCTTAAGATTCTTATATTAAAAAGTGCTTTCATGGCGAACTTCTCTTAAACTTTCTGTCTCGTGTGTGTGTGTGTATGTGTGTGTGTGCGGGCACACACACACACATACGCTTAAAAATTGATCCCTGATACCTCCTATCTCTAGTGGGGCACAGGCTTCTAAAACCAAGACTGATCGCACGCTACTGCTTCTTTTATGTACCGTGTCACTTCAGGGCGTAATCTAACAAGGCTCCCCACATCTTCCTTTCCCTTGTCGCTCTTAATAGGTTTAAGAAAGATGTATTTTTATTATTTCTCCCAAACCCTGTTCTACCATCCATTTACCCTAGCTCATCAAATATGCTACGCGCTGCTTTCCTCTGCCCCAGTTTCCCTCAACCTGCCCTGTGAGTATAAAGTTCACCAAGCCCTCCTTCCTTAATACGTGCCCCAGAAATTTCAATTGTCTCTTCCTGGTGTTAAGTATAAGTTTCCTTTTTGTTTCAATTTTTGCTAAATCTCATCGTTACTCACATGTTCAGTCCATGGTATCCTCAGTACCTTTTTATAGAACCACATTTCTCATGCTTCCTGTCTTTTCTTCATCTTTGAAGAGATCGTCCAGGATTCACTGTCCTATAGAAGAACAGATATCACGTAGTAGTTCAATACTCTTTATTTATTATTAAAATAATTGAAATTGCTCACTACTCTGAAAAGCTTCATACATCAATATATTTCTATACCATAAATATTCGCCTGTAAATTGTTTGCTGTTGAATATGCAATAGATTTAAAAACAGAAGTTGTATCTGGACTTGGAGAAGATATTGTTTGGCGCTATTCATTTTGGCTTAATTCTTCTTCTATGTGACATGTCCCTTCAGGACTTTTCACAACACTCTGCATGTTGTAAAAGTTTATAATGCTCTTCCTCCCACCATCACTTGCAGTCATTGTTCTGTCATCCATTTACGCGAGTTTGTTAGATTGGTTACTCACTGTGTCCCTCTTGTCTTCAATATGTCATGTCAGTGTCAAATTCTCCAAACCGTCTTTCCTCATTATGTGACCTAGAAATTTCCACTCTCTCTTTCTGGAACTAAGTATAAGAGTACTTTTGTTTATATTGTCCTTAACACTATCTTCTTACATATACAGTTCACATTATTCTCAGCATCCCCCTGTAGAACTATATTTCTGTTGCCTCAAATCTATAGGAGGATTGATATTACATAACAGTCCGTTATTCTTTTCTAGGTTTCAAATATTTCTTTCCTGTTGCTTAATGATTTGCTTAAATTTATAAAAGGCATCTTTATTACTTTGGAATTATTCGTTCGATTGTTTTAATTTTTATTCCTGGGAAATACTTTAGAATAAATCGATTTATATATATATCAAATCAGCAAATCATTTTATTTATGGACTGCTTTCTGGGATAACTCAACTTGACAAATTCCAAAGCTGTGTTCTTCTGCGCCATTTACAGGGAATGAAGCATGTAAATTTCTTCATTTTAGCTTATTACGACATAGATGGTCAGAGCGATGAACCAATACTAGAGATACTATTGAATCAAAAGTAATATTAAATTCACAGTATTTAACGAACGTCTTCTTAGAGATTCGTGATTTCTTAATTGTCGGTACTTCGGAAACAAAGGATTTTATTAATTACAGAATACTTATTATATTATTTCGTAAAGGTTTAACTATGGATAATAATTTCCACATTAAAATATTTTCTACGTTTACTAATGTCAATCACGAGATTTCTCTTTAAGAAAGAAAAGCCAAATAATAATCTTATATATATATATATATATATATATATATATATATATATATATATATATATATATATATATATATATATATATATATATAGGCGCCCGTGCGTGTGTGTGTGTACGTGTGTATATATATATGTGTGTGTGTAAGCATTTGTACACCACTATAAATGTGAACAATAATAATCAAAATTTTCTGGCAATATCCTTAATATCGTCAATACTCATTTCAAAGTTTTGCATTAATTATTAAATTAGATAGATTTATGGATGTCAAACCTAAATCAAATTAAAAATATATAAAGATTTACAATAAAAAAAACTACTCATATTTAATTGATAATTTAATCTAATTATTAATGTTTTTATCTTTAATTTTTAAAATAAGATTACTGTTTTAAGAAGATTTAAATTATAAATTTTGAGTTGTGTATAT
>OZ010598.1:722500-852500 GCA_963932145.1 Acanthosepion lycidas | reverse complement strand
GGACAGTTTCTACACACTCTGTGTCTAAAAAAGAAACCTCTTGTGCGAACACAAGGAAAATGAAATAAAAGCTTAACTGTACTACCTTGTCTGTCGTTTTTAATGAAACATGCACTAATATATATCTATATATCAAATGTTTATTGTGACAGAACAAATTTTCAACAAATTTTGTTAAATTTAACCGACAAGCCCTTAAATTTTTATCATATTTTCCTAATTTCAAGTGACATGGTTACCAGGATGTAAATTATGAATCAAATTTCCATAGTCTATTTTTCTATATTGTTTATGTACCTTCGATAGACTCAGTCATTATTAAGAACTGAGTGATATCAGTATAGTAAAAAAAGATTGTGTTGACTAATTACTGGCGTTTATAGATCGCTGGAATTGGACTGGAATCAGTTCAAAGTGACGTCAAACGGTCAAACGCATAGCATGTATCGAATATTTATGTGTTGCTATACTCTCATAGTAGTGACTGGCGTGTTTATGAAAAAAATAAATACGCAAAAATTAGCATTTTCTATGTCGGGCGATGGCCTAGGGTTTTGAATCTCCGACTAATACCAAATCGGTCGGGTTTCGGTCCCGGCCTATAGCGATTGGATGTCTAGTCACATTTGTGAGCAGTGGTACAGCGTAACAGTCTGTGGATGACAAGTATATATATGAGTGTAGACACTGAGGTCAACGCTGTTTCTGTATGTGTGTATATATATATATATATATATATATATATATATATATATATATATATATATATATATATATATATATATATATATAATACACATCAAAATCGAAAATTACCTAATATGGGGACTATAGATCGATTTCAACCAATCAGAAGCACGTTAGTTTTATTCAACCCCGGTATAGACTGTGTCGGAATTAGAAATTTAACTTTGACAGCAGTCGAAAAATTGATACAAAATTTATCCATTTCCATGTTTCAGTCCGACAAAATACTCGATTCGATGGTAAGGGGAGGTTTGAATTTATTGGCCTTAAAGGGAAGAGGTTTTATAAAATTAGCCGGGATATTAAATTATGACATTAAATTGGGGTTATACGAAGAATGAGCAGTTAACTTGTAACTAAAAGGGGGCTGAAAATGAAGTTTTATAAAAAAAAAATCAATTATGTATAAAACAAAGTTAGTTTCCTACTTAGAAAATAACTAGAAAATCAGGTATATTAAAAGGATTGGCAATAAATCACATTTAGATAATTTATATTAGATTAATATTAAATAATAAAATATTAAGATAAAATAAATTATCCATTTCCAACTTTAAGGATAAGTTAAATCAAGTTATACTAAAAAAAAAAAACATACCAAGTTTATCTTCAAAAAAAAATTTATATATATATATATATATATATATATATATATATATATATATATATATATATATATATATATATATATAAAGAGGTGTAATTGATAAAAGAAAAGAGAGTTCTTAGAATAAGGGAAATTATAAGATATAATTACTGTGGTGAAAAAATGTGAATATAGAAATTAGAAAGTTATGCAATCAACATTTGAATATTTAGAGAATTAAAAGTACTTACGTAAAATCTATACTATAGAAGTTTTAATCAGCCTCTATGTCGACATTTTAAACTAATTTATTCCTTTGTTTTAATAGTTTGCTTTGATTATTGTATTATTGTATTTTTCTTTTAAACACAAGTCACATCTATCTCTAAGACTATTAAAAGTATGAATAATATATATATATATATATATATATATATATATATATATATTGTTGAATATAACAGACAACGAATATATGTTATTTTTTATCATGAGCCGTTCTAAACTTTGTATAGTGCCTTTAGTTTCGCAGTTTCTTATATACATTATACAAAAAGATATATAAGAAATGCATATGATAAGAATTATATACATTTCTCTGACCTGGTCATGTACGACGTCACAGAACCGCATTACGAATTTACACCCTGCGCCTGCGTTATCGTTACATAGCAAACTTTTATGTAAACATAGCACGATGTCACCTTTGATGGCAAACATCTTTCTTGTAATGTCCATATAACCACACTGATGCGTAGCTTAGTTCGAGGAACAGCAAAATAAAAATTATCAGTTTTTGTCTTTATTTTCTCTCGAAACTAAAGTCACTTTACGAAGCTTAGAACGGCTCATAGTCAAACATAATAAGCATTAGTTTCTTATATTTAACAATAAATGTGTGAATAACGGTCTGCTGCCTCAATGCACTATATATATATATATATATATATATATATATATATATATATATATATATATATATATATATATGTACATTCTGAATTGATGGAATATATTTATCTGCAAGATTTTTAACACTTTAAAAATTATTTTTAGTGGGTACTCATATCTGAGTAGACGTTCCATTTATTTATTAAACAGTATATTTATTTAATTCAGACTGGTGGACGAAAATAAATAACAATACTGTTAATAAATGAATTCGACTGCCTACTCCAATATGAGTATCCAATAAAAATAACGTTTGATGTGATCATATATATATATATATATATATATATATATATATATATATATATATATATTGATGATATATACATATATATATATATATATATATATATATATATATATATATATATATATATATATATATTGTCGTTATTCTGATATATATATATATATATATATATATATGTATATATATATATATAAACAAAAAATGAAACTTGAAATGGACAAATAGATTTGCTACAGGGACAAATGTTACTTCTGGCAAATATTGCCCATAAAAAAGGAGTTTATTCATTAAATATTCGTATAAATAAGAAAAACTCAGATAAGCACAAATAATTTTCCTATCATTTCTTTCTCTCTCTCTCTCTCTCTCTCTCTCTCATTGCAACTAAATATTCACCATTTTTCAAGATTCACGAGCCTCTCAAGGTAGTGCTTACTAACTGAGGTTGTTGTATGGACGTAGGTGAGGAAGAGGTAAATACAGATAAATGAAGACATTTACAATATGAAATGATTGACCTAAACTTGAAGAGGTTAAGATTTTAGTGTTCGGGGAAGCATTCTCTCGCGAGTTTGTTCCACAAATTAGCGGCTCTTGACAAGAACATGTAAGAAAGGGACTTTCTTCTTACCAATGGAATACGAAGGTAATGAGACGGGTGGCGAATCAGTCTCATTCCCTTCGTATTCCATCACAGGGGTGCAGCTGTAAATGTCTGAACAAGTTGAAGAGAGAAATGTAACGCGTCAGAACATTTTCCATTGTGATAACAATAGATTCCTGAGTTGCTTACCAAGTTGCGTCAGTGGGAAAGGAATTGAAGTGGGGAATAATTAATCGAATTCAAGGACTCGTAAAGACTTTTGAAATGTGTCACAGCCATAAAGAGAGGGGTGGGTAGCCCTAGCAATACTCAATTTTATGATCTGATCTAACGCTTGTAAAAATATGAGAGCATTTTTTTTTCTTTTTGTTTTGGCGTGTTGTTTCAGTCTACCAATACTCATATATTAACATGAAGGCATCATTGCTAATATCTAACCCTGACTACCAACAGTCTTTTTAATCTAGATAGCTGAATACAGCACAAAGATGGTCTTTGTCATGTATAGAATACATCAACAGTGATCCTCATTGTAATGGAATAATAATTTGCTTTCTGCACTCACTTATCATTTACGGCTTCTCATAAATATATCCTTGTATCAGACTTAAACTATGCTTATAAAATAAATTTAAAGTTCATGTTCTATGAAGCTTCCTAATGACCTTCGTTATGTTTAAATATCAGTAATTTGAATCAGCATTCGTGATCCCGAAATTTAAGCTTACCTTGAACTCTAACATCTCTGAGACAGTTGCGACTATCATAGACATCAAGCAAACGCATAATGTTTTTAGCAGCTTTCAATATAACGTCGTTCATCCGCAGGCCCAGTTAACAGAGAGAATAGTTTATTATAACTTGCTTATCCACTTCGCATTTTATTTTATGCATTGGCGGCGCTGTTTATAGGTAGGAATCTGTTTGTTTATTCGCAGTTACAATATGCACGGTTTTCATAACATGCAGGCATTTCAAGAAGGCGGAAGCAGCTCTGATCGCCTTGGGGCGGGAATGATCTCTTCCAACCCAAACAACGGCAAAAAAAAAATACATTATTATTTTCAAGCCAAACACTTTCAATCACTTTTTCTTTTTAACAGTTATAGTAGCTCTATCAGGATTCATTATTGGGGTCACAATCTTAACAACATTAAATATGCATATGTTACAGTGTTGAGAGCAGACACAGAAAGAAAAATACAGGAAATCCTACAAAAAGTATTAAATGAGAAGTGAGAAGAAAGAACTAAACATCCATTGTAAGAATATGTCAGAAAAGAAGAGCCCAACATGCGAATTAAAAATTGGTGGAGTCAAAATCAAGCATGTACAAAAATTGAAATATCTAGGAAATGTTTTAACAGGAGATGGAAAATGCGACATCGAAATTCAAAGGCGCATTGGAATAACGAAACATATCTTCCAAACGAAAAGCAAAGTATTAAGAAGCAGGGAAATCTCGTTAGAAACGTAGAAAAGATTGATTAACTGTTATGGAATATTGGCCATCCTATATGGTAGGGTAAGTTTGAAAATCTCGTTACAGATAAAGAAAATTGAGGTAACAGAAATGTGCTTCTACAAAAGGATGTTGAGAATATACTGAACATGTTTGCAATAATTAATATTTAGAATATACGTAAACAAAATGGACACTTACATTTAACATCAGAAAGGAACAATTGAAATATCTAGGGCATATAATAAGGAAAGAGGGTTTAGAAAATTGAACACTAACAGGAATTAGTGAAGGTAATAGGACAGAGGAAAGCAACACATAACCCCTACCTAACGAGCTTGGGTTTATAGCTGACAGAACTGGGATTTGGAGAGACAGCAAAAAGACAAATATTTACTAAGAACTACAAAGGACAGGGAAATGTGGAGAGTCATGATCGCCCATGACCTGACGGCATATAGAAGAAGATAGTGGCTATAAGATGATAAGAACAAACCTTGTGGTTATCGACAAGGATGGCAAAGGTCTTCGAAGCTCTTTTGAATTAAGGCTGCTATCCTAATAATTTCCATTGGAAAAGCGTTACTCCACTTTTGCTATTACTATATATCATAAAATATCTTGTAACTGTCATGTCACGATGGTGATTAAGCAATCAGGGAAACTTTTCTCCCATAAATAATTCGGTTACCTTGGCAGTATCAGCAGAAATTAGTTTTCACTATGTTCAGATTCCAGCTTTCATGACGTAAGTGATATGCCCATCTGTAACAGTCTTGAGAAAAACGTCTTTTAACATATTCGCGTATATATGTGCTTTAAACATGTTCACCTTTTCCCAGATTTTAATTGGTCGTTGCTAGAGAATAAAAAGAATTTGTTTTCTGAATGACCCTAATGGAAATCTAATTAAAACTATAGGCTATATCATAAACATTTTCGTTTTTTTTCTTCAGAGCTTAATTTATGCTCATATCTATAAATGAACTATGACTTCTTTATTTTCATCGTCATTATTAAGAAAATTAAAATGATTTACTTTACAGCAGACTTTTTCTTCAAACCTTATTTCGTGTATGTCTCGTACAGCACTATTTATTATTATTATTATTATTATTATTATTATTATTATTATTATTATTATTATTATTCTTTTGATTCCTATTTGATATACGCTGCCCAATGTACCGAACATGACTTGATTTATGTGGGGAAAAAAAAAGAAATATTTAATGGCCACGGCCTCTCTCTCACAGGCGGGATATGGCAAGGCTCTCACTGTTCTATCACTAATTCTATGAAAATTTCTCAGACGAACTAGATTCCTTGGTTCCGCCAGTTCTAACCATCACGGCTAGGACCCGCCAGGACACTGACATTGTAGCTAACCACCCACATTCCTTCAGTGTTCCATTCGTGAGAAGTAAGTTCCAATCGAACAGCTTCCCGCGAACCACTTCCCTGTGGAACAGACTCCAAAGAGGATGCTTCCTCGATCACTACAATCTTAACTTGTTCAAGTCTAGAGTTGGCTGTTATTGTTCCCTCCTATCCATATGAACTAATCTTTAACGTAAACCCCTACCTCCAGTGACCCGATCCTTGTACAGAGTGAAAGTTAGTGTAAAAAAAGTATGATGTCAGACACAACAACGGAGATTGTGGAACATAATATTACAAACGACTATATTGTCGACTATTATTAACTAATAATAATAAATTCTACATTAGATGATGCACTGCTTACTCTGACATCCATTGAATATATATATATATATATATATATATATATATATATATATATATATATATATATATATATATATATATGTGTGTGTGTGTGTGTGTGTGTGTGTATAACGTGCTAATAGCTTTACAGTGAAGCTGTCAACCCTGCTTTACGCAGGTGAATTGGGAGCGGAACTGTACTGGTACTCACCCTACATCCAACTCTCTCACATGGCTTCAAGGAGTCGCGTGGACACTGCGACTGGCGCACCCCGATCAATAACATCGACCTGTCGGCTAAATTGTGTGAGGATAGTCGCAAAGGTTTCCCGACAAGACCGGTGAATGAGGATGCCTCTCCACAACCCACCTTCAAGCGGCCATCGATCAGTAGCCAGAGTGGGTGTAGAAGCTTAGCCCCAGAGGTCAACTGCTTTACCTATGAGAGGAGGAGATTATGCTTCGGAAGAAAGAGGTAATTCCATAGAATTTATACTAAGCTTTTCATTAATCCCTTTTAGCTAACGGAGAATTTCATGATGAGCACGATCACCATCATATTATTAACGTTTCGGTTGCATGCCTTTCAGGCTGGTTGCCTTTCAGGCTGATTGCCTTTCAGGCTGGTTGCCTTTCATTAGTTTTGACGCCTTGATTTATCAGAAAAAAAACGCACTTCTCAAAACAAGCGAAGTTCGTACAAAGACATAATTTTGTAGATTTTTAAAAATATTTTTTATACTTGTATACAATTTTTATGCATAATTTGAAGAAGTCAAACATAGTGTCGAAATATTGTTGAACATTGTCAAACACAGTGTTTTTTTTTTCTTTTCTTTTTCATTTCTTAAATCGGTGTCTTCTCTAAGTGTGGAAAAAATATTGAAAGATTTACATCAATCATTTTGTTTAATAACAATAACAATAATTAGTTGTAGTAGTAGTACTAGTAGTAGTAATAGTAGTATTCTTACTGCCCCGTGCGGATGCTTGCAAGTGGAAATTACCAAGCACACATTATTACCAAGCACAAAATTGTATGGAACCCAAATGCAAATTCTCTCATAAATATTCAGAAACAATCGACCATTTTGTATCAGCTAAGACAGTGTTAACGCAAACTAAATATAAAACTCGCCATAATAGAGTGGGCCAATATGCAACGTTTACGAGAAGGAAACTGCAAGAAACTGGTATGAACACCACACAGTCTCGATTACAGTGATATGACCTGTAACAAAAATATGAGATTTCACACTACGCACAGACAGAACAATCAAAGCTAATCGCCCAGACATCGTATTTAAAGACCACAAAAACAGAATTTGCTTTCTTATCGACATGTTAGTTCCTCTAATCTGTAATATATCTTTAAATATTTTCAAAAACTATCAAAATACAAGGATCTTGAAATGGAAATTAAAAAATATGGTACATGATTACATCAATGATTCCAGTTGTAGCTGGAGCTCTCGGATTGATTGGAAAAGGCTCCGATAATCTCATTAAAGAGATTCCTGGTGGCCCAAGCCTTAAAAAATACCAAAAAAAAATGTACTCATATATTACGAAGAGCTTTATCTATGTAATATGGATGTGATCTTAGTTTGTTTTTTTTTCGAAAATGCTCAGTAGAAAACTTCATGAAACAATAGGTTTCTGGGACACGGAAGGAAATTTCTATACAGAAATCAAAGAAAGAAAAATAATAATAAATATATTTCAGTGGCGACAGGATGTTCGAATTTCAAATTTAAATAATTTTTCCAATTAAAATAAAGCATTTATTACATACACGAGTCATAAAAATTGTCTCAGTGTGTCGCACATTACAGTTTATACGCTTTTTCAATTGCCAAATGGTTGTTGCCAGACAGAACAGAAATTTCCACTTCATTTCAATTCAAATTCTATGAGCGCATGTATATTTTTATTCAATAAAAAAATGCAAAATATTTATGCAAAATTAAAAAGTAAATACTTTAAAATATAATTAGATTTTTTACTGAATAATTTGCGGAAAGTTAAAAAAAAATGATTATTATCTGACTATTGAAGATTTATTTTAGGAAGAATCTATAATAACATTTTTTAATCATTTCCCTCCAAGCAAAGGCATGACTGTCACAAGTAGGCAGGGGTTTACAAGAATTGAAAGCGAAAGAAACGAATGAGTAAAGGGAGGATGGAGGAAAAAAGACAGAAAATGGGGATTGACGTTGCATTTACATTTTTGAAGATTTTTAGTTTTCAGGATTTATCTATTTCAACATTAAACGGGCGGAACTGGATTTCAATCTAGTAACAACGCTTAAATTCGTGTAATCAGGGCGCAGGGGAAAAAGCTCTTCAAAGCAATTGCCATAAAAAATATTTGTAGAAAAGACATGGAAACCACGTCACATCCGTGAGAAAATGACTGAAGTTGAGGTGCCAAGTCAGGATCGATTAAGTTAGATTACCCTTTTTTGGAACCTAAAATGTTATAGGCAAATGGATACGGAGTGATACACATGACAACAAATGCTATAAAATATTTATTCCATAAAATAGAACAAAAAGTTCAACTGTGAAAATAGGTAGACCTTTCGTTAAGAATAGAGTATCTTTCCAGATGTATATACTTTTCTGAACAAATAAAATGAGTATTTACTAACAAGTTGGAGAGGAGAGCTCCTCGCTAGTACTGTGAGTCTAATAAGAACCGAAGAAAAAAGAAAGAATATCTTTTTGAATGCAAGCGTTTTAAATGCCCAGCCAGTTTCTGATACTACGTATATCCTCTACATTCAATTGCCTGTACCTCCTACAGCTATTGTGTCATAAGCACAACAGAACTGTCTCTTCCGAACAAAGCCATCCAGTAATGATTTATATAATAATCAATATGATACACCAAAATTTTGTAGTTTGAAAAGGTTAAATTGTTCACTTCCTTCCTAAATCTCTAAATATCTGCATAGTCTTTTTATTTTTTTTATTTTTACTACAGGTTACACAACACAAAGCCCTATAGCCACAAGGTAGAGGGTTAATGAATTAGGTGTTTAATATGAACATAAGGGGAGAAAATAGAAAGTTAATATTACGAGAATATGACGGAGAGATGAGGATTGACCTTAGACTTGAAGAGCTTAAGATTGCAATGTTCAGGGAACCATCCCCTCCGGAGTCTGTCATCCACCACCAAATATCCTTTTAAATAGTCTTGCCCTTTGGTATATTTCTATTTATAAATAAGCATGGTGATTCAAATTAGTGCACTGCTGGAAATTTTATGTCTGCTATCCTCTACTTTTACAAGACCTAGATCAGGCTGCGAATGGAGTATTGCTGTCATATATGGGCAGGAGTTGCCCAGTCCTCGCTTTCCAGCCTCAACACAGTCTCAAAGGCGTCTACGCAGTCTTACTCCACCCTACAAACCCTTTCCCACAGTCGAAACATCGCAATGCTGTAGCTGCTCTTTTGCAATTCCCATGGAAAGTGTTTAGATGAACTACATTCCTTAGTTCCACTAGTTTTAACTTGCTCACCTAAGACACTCTATATCACACACATTTTAGCGAACCTCCTCCATTCGCTTAGTATTCCATTAGTGAAATGGAAGTTACAGTCAATCACCTTCTATCTCACAAACTGCTGCTCTGTGGAACCGACTGGCAATCTTAATCTGCTCAAATCTAGGATTTATGCTTCTACCGTGAACATAATCCTACTCGAATATATATGACATAGTGTGGGCAACCTGGAAAGATCTCTCACAAATCGAATTTAAATTTGTTTCTTTTAAAATAGTTAAATTTAGAAATAAATTCAGTCTGGAATGAATTAAATAAATTCAGAAGGAATGTTTAAATTATTCACATAGGACCAACCAATTTTTTTTTTTATTCTCGTCCTGTTTTTGCTAGAGGATTTACAAGACAATATAGATATTTAGAATTTGATAATCAACAAGAAAAAAAAAGGTAAAAATCAAAATCACCGATTCAAATTAAAGAAAAAAATCATATGAGAAAATATTGATTCGAATTTTAATAAATGTTAAAAATTCATTTTCCCAGGAAATAATATTTTTCTCAGTCTATCTCCCTCCCTCTCTTTTTCGGTCTTTGAATGTAGAATGATTTCTGCCTGAACTGGAATTCTTTCTGGATAATCAATAAACAAATTTTGCAATTAAAAAAAAATATTGTTCCATTATCGATCTTGTCGTTCAAATTCGACTTTTTCAAGTCAAATTCTGACATATTTCTCTTAGTTTCAAACGTCACTCAACAAATTGATCTCCTCAACATTTTCAGATACGGCTTTCCTTTTTCTTCGCTGTTTTCTCCAAAATTCAGCGAACAACTTGAAAGTTTTGAGCAAAAACCGAAACTCAACGTCAAAATACGGTACAAATTCTGAGCTCTCCGAAGCAGAATTCAATTACTTGCGAACCTTCTATGTCTGAAATTGACGAAAAGCACAGACATTCAAATTCAGTTTATTTATTCATTTATTTATTTATATAGCTGATATTTCAGATCGATTTCAAACTTAAAGCTCAAATTAGGTTAATTCGCTTCTGATTTAATTCTATTTCTAGCAAACCCAAGAAGAATATAGCGTGGTTTTCGTTAAATCTTATTCTTATTAGGTTTATTCCGCTGCTAGTTTGAGGTAGTATTTATTCCGCTGCTAGTTTGAGCTAGTGTGACGGTTATTCGCAAAAAATGTGGATTCAACGAGCCGAGTTCAATGTCCAGCCTAGACTATTGGTTCCCTTTCACGAAATTTCTTTTGAAAATTATTGTTAAATAACAGGTTAGACTGGGCTTTGCGCAGCAATGGGCTTGCTTTCCAGCTTTGACAGAGTTCGAGAGCATCAATGCATCCTTGTGGGTGATGAATTATTTTCTATCCTACATTCCCTTTCTCACAGACAAAACGTCATAACCCTCTCATTAAATTATCGTCTTTTTAATGGAAAATATTCAAACGAAAGCCGTTAGATCATGTACACAGGGCGTCATTCTATATGGCAGTGAATTCTGGTCAATCGCTTCTCAGAGGAAGAAGAGACTTGAAACAACAGAAATGTGGTTCTACAGAAGGATGCTGGGAATACTACGAACCAAACATATGAGCAATGATGAAGTTTTAGAGAAAATGGTAACAAAAGGAAATTTATATTTAACATCAGGGAGAGACAATTGAAATTTTTAGGGGACATTATGAAGAAAGAGAGCTTGGAAAATCTGATACTCACAGGACATATTGTAGGCAAGGGGTACATAGTAACACAATGCATAGCCTACTTAGTGAGATTTAGTAAAAGGATTACGAGTTTAGGAGAGATGTCAGAAAGACAATTTATAAAGAGCTACAAAGTAGAGGAAATTGTGGAGAGCTACTCCCTGAAGGGACACGGCACAAAGAAGAAGAAGAAGAAGAAGAAGAAGGAGGAGGAGGAGGGGGAGGAGGAGGAGGGGAGGAGGAGGAAGCTTCACTCAGACAGCTTTTTAGCAAGTGCAACAGAATCCCGAGAGAATGCTTCCCCGATCACTACAAACTTGACCGCAACAAGTCTCGGATCAATCGTTATCTATCCTGCATATACTCACAATCTGCATTTCATAACTCCTCCTCTTACATACATAAAACAACGTCATTCAGTAACCTCTAACTTGAGTGGCTCTTGGGCCTTGTATTAGGTGAACAATAATTTTAATAAAAGAGAAAGAAATGTTTGAATCCAAACCGTGGAGAGAGCAAAGAGAAACCACTTTTTCTAGGTCACATTTCTGAAACGGAGAGGATCGATTTCGGTACTGATGGATTTCTGAATTAGTTCTTGTTCTATGGCTGACACGATAGGTAAGCCTGATATATTTGGGAAGTATATTAGAATAATCCAGAAATTATAATGGGAGCAAACAGACTGGATCCGGAAAGAAATATAATTCGGTAAATTTGTAAAAATTGGAAGTGGCGTGAGACAAGGATGTGTTTCCTCACCGAACTTATTCAAACCTTACAGAAGTGATTCCGAGAGAATTAGAATTCCTATCAGGATTCATTATTGGCGGCCACAATCTTAATAAAATTAGATATGCAGATGACACAGTGCTGATAGCAGACACTAAAAAGAAAATACAGGAACTATTACAGAACACAGTAAAGAAAAAAAAGAAGAAATATCGATTCTAAGAAAACAGAATATCTGTTTGTCAGCAAAATGAAGAGTCCAACATGTGAATTACAAATTGCTGATGCCAAATCAACAAATTACAAAAATTTAAATATCTAGGAAGTGTTTTAACGCAGAATGGATAATGTGACATAGAAATCTGAAAAAGTACTGCTAAATATTTTACCATCTATCAACACACGTCGATTTATCGTGACACGTCAAGCACACTTTGTTATATCACCAACTTTTATAAAATTCATACTTCAAGAGTCGAGGTTATGTTTATTTGCTACTACAACCTGTGTAAGTTAAATTCTTTTACCTTCTGAAATCAAAAAGGGAACAACCACCAAACCTGGACAAAAATGCACGCGCGTGAACACACACACACAAACGAACATACATTACCTTGCATAGACAAACTACAATTATGATGCACATCCAGTGATTTTCTAAGCGTAGCTAAGGATGTTGCACAAAGCCGTAAAACCATTTTCTTCATTATGTGTCTAAGAAATGTCCAACTGCCTCATTCTGATGTTAAAGATAGTGCCATTTTGTTTCGATTTTTCTTTGAACTTCCGCGTTCCTCACATATTCCGTTCATGGTACTCTCACCTTCATTCTGTCGGCCCACATCTCCACTGCCTCAAGTCTCCATTTGTGAGGAAAGTGTCCAGCATTTATAACCGTATGCGAGGATTGATATCACATTTTAACATTTTTTGTTCATGCTTCTTAATATTTACTTGCACAACTTTATTATGTGTCCCAGAAATTTCAATTTTCCTCTTTCTGCTTCTAAGGATAAGTGTGTATTTAGTTGGCAATCAAAGGAGAGACGATTTATTCTTTAAATCTTTAGACATGGAAGTGTCATTTTCACTTGCAAAATAAACAAAAATGTCATAACGCAAAAAAACTACCACAACTTTACCACAAACGGTTTTCTAATGAAGACGTAATAAAGCCGTTGCTACAGAGTTTTAACTGCAAGGGTGTCATTGGTAAAAATCGGTAAACGTCCGCAGGGTAGGAGTAAACGTCGAATTAAAGAATTAATACATAAGATTACTCTCAAGAAAAAGCATGGCTCCTTTCTTTATTCATGAAATAAAACGAAGAAAGAAATTGATAACATTAAAAGCTTGCCGACTTTTAAAAAGAGGAAACAGAAATTAGATGCATAGGATCAGTAAGAAGTAGACAGGAAGAAACAAAAAATGTATATCAGTGGAAAGATGAAGAGATTAAAGAAAGTGAGTGTCGTCACAAAGGAAGAAAAATAAATAAAACAGACAAAGAAATGAAAAAAAGAAATCGGAAGAAAGAAAACTAGAATAATAGCAACAATATTGAGAAAAAAGAAAAAAATACAAAATCTTTAGAAAAAGAAGAAAGGGAAGAAAGAATTATTTACTTTATATATATATATATATATATATATATATATATATATATATATATATATATATATATATGCGTGCGCGTGTGAGTGTGTGTGCATGTGTGCGTATGCGAGCGAGTGACACTGTTATATTTATATACACATAGGCAAACACACACACACACACACACACACTATATATATATATATATATATATATATATATATATATATATATATATATATATACCATGCATATTCCCGCCGTTTTGTATATCTTTTGGTGTAAGAGGGTGCGCATGCGTTGGGGTGGTGGAGTCACTGGGTGAGTGTGAGGTTGAAGAATGGAAGGCACACGTGTTGTGGGGTGGGTCGTCTTTAAATGGTTGGGTAAGATACGTCGCCATGCCTTGAGAGGTCGCAGACTTGCCCTCTCCTCCGCTTGTGCAAATCTCATTGTGCTCAGATGCACAAAGATCAAGTGCCCGGCCCGACCCCGGCTCTTTTTCAATATTGTTTGATCGACGAGTAGACACTGGCTCCTGGGGCTTCGAAGCATTCGTTGGGCAAAATGAGAAGTAGGTAGGGAAAGAAATGGCCGCGAAGGAGAACTGTGTTAAAATATACGCAATAAAACAGGCATATATATATATATATATATATATATATATATATATATATATATATATAAAAGAGGAAGGAACAAGGAAGTTGGCTGGAATTTGAAGCAGATTATTTCTCTAGTCTTTTTTCTCTCTGTCTCTCGCTGTCTTTCTCTCTGTCTCTCGCTCTCTCTATATATATATCTATATATAGAAAATGTTGAATTAAAAATAAATCCATTAATTCTATCTGTCTTTATATATATATATATATATATATATATATGTATATATATATATATATATATATATATATATATATATAATATTAATTCTGCAGACACACACACGCGAGCACACACACACAAACACCCATACACACATATATATATGATACAAGCGAATGAAAGTGCAAATGTAACTTTCACTCTAAGCTCTACTTATACACGTATATATATATATATATATATATATATATATATATATATATATATATATATATGGATAGATAGATAGATATATAGATATAGTTAAATATATACACACACACACACACAGTCTGATCTACAAAAAGACAAGAAATTTTAGATTTACTGTATGAAGAAAAATACAATTCTCTATCATATAATATAATTAACTATATATTTTACTATATGAATAAACTGAACATTAACTGACATATAAAGATTTAGTCATTTTTTCTTCCACGATGCCGCAATTATCAAATTTTCGATGCGAAGTGATTGTTCTCTTTAAGAAAACACATCCACCTTGGGGGCTGAAAAAAATGCCAATAATTTTTGCCAGAGTTCTTTAGTTTGAACAGCACATTTAACATTTGTGTTTTGTTCTGTTCCAAACTACTAGGTTTCTATCCTTTGCTTTTGTTTCACATAAATGTAACAAAAATTCCAACAATTAAATAAAATGTACCAGATTTGCTGTCTTTTGTGGGGCACCCTCTCTCTCTCACTCTCACTCTCAATCTCTCTCTCTCTCTCTCTCTCTATATATATATATATATATATATATATATATATATATATATATATATATACATAAATATATATATGTGTGTGTGTGTCTGTGTGCACGCGAGCGTATAAGAAACAGAAGTTGAAAATAAAACTGGAATCTTTAAGAATATTTATTTACAATAACTTTACCGATTCCATAGTTTTCTAATCAGATGCTAATTATATCTCAGATATATATATATATATATATATGTATATATATATATATATATATATATATATATATATATATATATATATATATTGTAATGTCCATATAACCACTTACATGACGGTTCATATTAGGTTAGATCGATGACCAATATAATAAAAAAAATCCAAATGTTGGACAGTTTTTGTCTATATTTTCTCTTGAAACTGAAGCTATTATACGATGCTTGGAACGGCTCGTGATAAAACATAATAGACAGTCATTGTCTGTTATATGTAACATTATATATATATATATATATATATATATATATATATATATATATATATTAAAACATATCATTAAATAATTTAGACAAATTTTGTCTATTTATTTTTTAAATGATCCTCTCATATTCACGGTCAAGTTTAAGATTAATGACAGAGTGTTACCATATTGATACATATTCTTTTATTCTAAATAATTTTGACATTATCAAAATGTCATCTTCAAGTTCTTGTTTTATCTAAGACAAAATTGTTTTGTTTATCTGAAAATTATTTTTTTTTATTTGTGAAGTGAAAAACGTCAACTTATGTACTGTACGATTTTTAAATTTTATGATGTAAGCATACTAGTGCAGTAACTTCAAGTGAGGTAACTAAGTTATTAAGATGTCTATGTAAAAATATATATAAGCTGATAGTTAAAACATAGATATGCTTAAACTATCTACTCTAAACATTTTTAAAAATTTGTGCAGTATTCATAATTAATTTTATTAAGCTTTAGTTTCAATTTTTTAATATAGATAGCTTCAAGAAATTTAATGATATGTATAGATGTATTTTCAACAAGAATTTTCCAAAATTGTGAATGTGGACAGGCATGCTGTAAATGTTTCGAAATATTTGATGCATCATTCAAATGAAAAATCTACCTCGGAGACAACGTAGTTGTAGTTTGGCCAACATAAATATTTTCTTGACTGTTGGAGATACAATCTCCCAATGAATATTTCAATTTATATATAATGTTGTTTTTCTGCAGCAAATTAATTGGTGGGGAGCAGTCATTACGAATGATTAATTTGGATATACTGAATTTAGTATAGTATATAATTAATTTCATTTTTTTTTTTACTAGGACCTGTGGTGGATATATTAGTATTTGTTATTTTTTTAGGATATTTTCATCTTTATTATAATTAGAATGTATTTGATTGCGACATAAAAGATTAATATGTTTCGGATAATTTGAAGAATTATTATATACTTTGTTTTATACTAAAATTTTTAATAGAACATATTATTTGTTCATCGACAATACAATTAGGAAAATTATTATTATTAAGAAGAAGAGTTTTATAGTTTTTAGTTCGCTTTAGAAAATCTGATTTGTGGAGGTGTTGTTTGTGTAACGGTTTATTAGGTTTTTTTATAATTGATATTTTATAGGAATTTTGTAATTTTCACTCTTATTGATGAGATATACTAGTCATTTTTTATATGAGATAGTGATTTTATTATTATTAGTGTTTATCAATATATTAAGAAAAGGAATTTTATTAGTATTATTAATTTTGGATGATTCCGTTTGCCATGAAACAGCCTGTCGCCTCTGAGTGTTGACTACAATGTTCACACATATATATATATATATATATATATATATATATATATATATATATATATATATATATGGTTAAACCTAGAGAGCCAGGCAAACCTACCAAGGTTTCACCTAAGTGTATCGTGAGGGAAGTATTCCGTTCTTTTTTTACTTTTTTAGCCAGCCTTCCCTGGTGATCCGCTTAGGTGAAACGTTGGTAGGTTTGTCTGGCTCTCTGGGTTTAACTAGGTCTGCTCTACTTACTGCATCGAGAGCTCATTATTTAGTGATTTTGCTTATTCGTATCGTTTTTTTTTCTTTGGGCTTTGGACTTACATGCTAGGCGATTATTTTCGGCTAAGGTATATGTTCTTGGTTCTTTCCTTTTTATACCTTTTTTTTCCCTTTGGTATTGGTTTGATTATTTGCAAAACATAACACCGAAGGTTTTCCGGACGAGTATAATTTCTTATACTTATAAGATTACTACTACTACTTATATATATATATATATATATATATATATATATATATATATATATATATATATATATATATATATATATATATATATATACACGTGCGCGTATGTATAACTCCGTTAATGAAATTTGAAGGACAAACGCCAAAAAAATGATTCCATTATTATCCAAAACTTGATATTTATAACATGTTACACGTTCGAAATGTATTCCTATTTTGTTTGGAAGCGTACTTTTAGTGTCTTCTTTCAACAGCCGAGCGGTTCGGAGTTGGAATTTATTTTCAAAAAATTAATTCAAACATTGAGGAATTAAACAGAGATTTGGGTTTACTCAGAGAGTAAAACTTCCAAAGGGAAACCTCCAACCAAAAACGTTCTTCGAAAGAGTAAGTGCCAGTTCTTTGTTTACTCCTCGCATCAATGAAAAAGAAAACAGGCGTGTTCGAAAACTCCGACTTCAAAATTTATCATTTCGTGCTTCATTTCAGTCAAATGGTTAATATGTAATAAATAACAACTTTATTTACAATATTGGTATCATTTTATTGGCATTTTAATTTTCGATTTTCATACTTAATCTACACACACACACACACAGGCATACACACACATGTGTGTGGGCTCGTGTGTGAGTTCACGTGTGTGTCTTCGCTTGTGTGTATATAATGTATTGTCAAGATATGCATATTTTCATGGTTTTGCTCATACCAGGTATAAATCTTTCTTTAACATAATTCTTTGAACATAAATTTGTCTGTTGTTCAATAGAGTTTTCTTGCTTATTAATTTGACATTCAAAATACTCAGAAAAATATTTTAGCAAGGTTTGAAAATGTTAAACTATAGAGTCATTACTTATGAAACTATGGGAATTCGACAATTTCAAAGGATTTTATTGAACATTGTCATTATTTAGATTGGTGCCTAATGATGTAAGAAACGCATATTTTAAGAATAAATGTTGATTCATCGAATTCATTACCTCCCTTGGTTGCGACACATAAGACAATGGTCTATACTGATAAGTAACAGAATATTTTTAAATGGCATGTTCCTTCAGGTCTGAGAGGATTATGACTGTCTACAGAATATATATTTTCCTCTAAGAATTGCTTTGGTTTCTTGGCAAAGAAAATGGAACGGAGTCCCATTGACTTGTCTAAACTTCTGAATTCAGCATAGTCCTTCACTTACATAAGATGCGATCCAAGGTTTGAGTGACTAGTCTATCTGACAGTTTAATCCACAGATCGAAGACTAGTGAGTTTGTGTGTCCGTGTGTTTGTATGTATAACACTCTCTAGGAAATGTGTTGTTCAAATTAGTATGTTGTAATGAGAACGTTTCAACAGACCATCGTGTGTGTGTTTATATATATATATATATATATATATATATATATATATATATATATATATATATATATATATATATGAATGACCGCTGACTGGGGGCACCGGGCAGGGCTTTGTCACCCTCGCTATTTTATCGACATTTGCTTTTTTTCTACCTACATTCATATATGTTAGAAATTAAACTAAGTACAACTGACTATAAAAGGGCGAAAACTGTCCGCGGATTTTGACGTAATTTTGAAGCCTTTTTTGTCGAAGTACATGAATTTGTTTTGCTCCTGTTATGTCTCAAAAACATTATATATAGTTAACTATTTTTATCCATAATGTTGAATGTGTTAAAATTATTAAACTTTTTAACATGAAAAATTACAAGTTGATGTTAAAATTGCCGCAACACATTGTTGATTTCTCTAAGATGGAATCATCTATTGTGGCATTTCTTTAATTTGTATTTAGATACATTGTATTTATTATAATTATTTTGTTGAAAAGTCCACCTATATTGCATATAATCCATTATTTTATTTTTAATTAGGATAAAACAAGATTTGTATTTTATATGAATAGTACTTGGAAATTGAGATGTAATAGAATGGGAGCATTATATCATAGATACAGGTGGGGCTAACGAAACTCTTGCACTGGCATATATATATATATATATATTGTGACTGCCAGTTTCACGGCTTAAGTGAATCATTAAATCATAGGTTAGTACTATTAAGGTCCCTCTCTGGCTATCTATGTCTCACTCTTTCTCTCTCTCTCTCTCTATATATATATATATATATATATATATATTTATTATGAAATGGACAAAGTCCGAGAATTATTTTAAGACATTTTTATGTTTATACATTCTTTTTATAGATACAAATATTTAAGTAAATGCTCTGTTTATAATAAACAGTATTAAACAACCTTTCTCGGCCTGAATGTCCGAGAAATTTTCACAGAAAATATTCTTCCTCTGACAGGATTCGAACCTGTATCCTATACGGAACCGTCAGTTAGCTTGACGTACCTTTAACAGATTTGGCCACAGAGGAGTGTTCGTTTAGCAAGGTCGAATTTATTATAAACAGAACATTTAGTTAAATATACACACACAAGGATAAATATCGATAAATGCACTAGAAAGCGTTCGTATATAAATGTATGTATATATATATATATATATATATATATATATATATATATATATATATATATATATATATATATATATATATATATATATATATATATATACATACATACATACATACATACATACATACATACATACATATATATATATATATATATATATATATATATATATATATATATATATATATATAGCCTATAGAGTAAAAAAAACTGTTCTCAATATTAAATAGCAGAATTATTAATACCTTACGTTGATTGCCCAACTTGGAGTTTCATGCCATTTGCTATCTTCATTATATATATATATATATATATATATATATATATATATATATATATATATATATATATATATATATATATATATATATATATGAAAATTATATTTATTAGTTATTTAAAAAGAATAATGTTAAGCTTTACTTAACTTCTCTCAGAGGGGACAAAATTACTTATCAGCATTAGTATGAAGGAATTATTTCACTCATTATAACAAGTTGCTTTACCTGTATTAAATTCTTACTTAGTGTAGACGGTTACTTCAAGTCATACATCCATATGGTATGTTTGTGTGAATATATTTGTGTGCGTCCGTGCATACACAGACACACATACACACCCATAAACTCACATACACTTGCACACGCATAAGCACAAAAAGAAGAAAGCCAGAACAATGACAGAAAATATCACGAAAAAATAAGTAAAAAAACATAAATGAATTTATCAGTAAACGAATCAAATAAAACGGTGGTAAGTGCGTAGGTTATGTCTGAATGGAAGAGTAATATCTCCTTTCTTTTTTAGGAAACAGAATGAAAGAATGAGATAAACATAAAGGGAAAAATCATGGATTGATAGAGTCAAGCGACATGGAAGCAACATTGAATGTTAATAGCAAAATGGTAGAGTGCCATCAAAACTGGCCAGTGTTATTTGAAGGAAAGCGAAGCTTTATCAGTGCTTTTTTAATTCTTTGTCTATCGTAAAAAAAAACAGTCGATCTCTCTGATACATTGGGTTTTTAAGGCACTTTGGTGTATTTCGACCAATCGAAGGAAGCCCGTGAAATTTAGAGTGAAAGAAACTGAACTGATTTCCTCAGTGTCATTGTTACAAAAAAGCAAGCGAGACGTAGGAAAGAATATGATGGAAGAATTTCAAAAAAGAAATATTCAAGAGAAAGAAATAAGGAATATATTAGAAATTAAAAAACAAAACAAAACAAAGAATGAATGAGTAAAGGAGGAATGAGAGAAATGATAAAACTGAGAATTAAGATACTAAAGACGATAACTGAACGAATAAAAATGAATAAAGAACAGAAGTTAGTGAAGAAGAAATTAGCAGATTTATGTATGAAGAGAATATTTCATTTGTGATGAATGAATGTTTTCTAAAGCAAAGGAATAAAGAAAAATAAAAGTAAAAAATAAAAATAAATATTCGAGAGACAAAAAAGAGAGAAAGAAAGAAAGAAAGAAAGAGACAAACAGAGAGACAGACCAAAATCTAGCCGAGATGAGAAAACCGTTTTTTAAAATGTTATGAAAAAGGATAGAATATAAAGAAAAGAATAAAGACAGAATCGAATGCTGCATTGGAGGGAAAACCGTTAAGTTGCTCTGAAAAAAAAACATATAAAAATGGTAAAAGTTGTAAGAAAAAAAGGAAGTAATATGAACGAGGCAACAGGAAAGGAAAGATAAAAAACAAACAAATATCACAATGAAAAAATCAAGAAAGAGAAAGAAAATAATAAAACAAGCGTAAAAAAGAAAGAAAGAAAGAAAGAAAGAAAGAAAGAAAGAGTACCGTGAAAGAAGCCAGGAAAAGAAAGTAAAAAATAATCGACAATACACTGTGACAAAAAAAGAAAGAAAATAAATAAAAACAAATACCATAAAAGACTCAACAAGAAGCAAAGTGTACCATGAAAGAATGTAAGAAAAGCGAGAAAGAAAGAAAGAAAACAAGTAAAGAAAACAAGAAAGAACCATGCCATGAAAAAAGGAAGGAGAAAAAAAAGAAAGAAGACCAAGAAAGAAGACCAAGAAAGAAGTAAGGAGGAAGAAAGAAAGAGATAGAGAAAGAAAGAAGCTAGCTATGATGTCAGAAAGAACGACAGTTGAATTATAAGTGTCACACATGAACGAGAGGCGAAATCTTTGAAAGACGAACTGACGAGATAAAAAGAGCGAATTTCGTAGACAACGTCAGTGCTTGTATCGCAGGGTAAAGGGCCACTGACAAAGAATATGACTGCAAATCATTTGGTGAAGACTATGTAAAGCAAGAGAGACAGTCGATCGCAGGAGGCCCAGTGTCCTAATATTCCCAACCCTTGCCTCTGTCGGACCCCCGACGTAAGCAGCTCTTTCTTCTCTTCCGTTCCGTGAAGAACTAACATGTGGCGGAGCTCTCCATGTCCATTGAGTAGTGACAAAAGACCGACACAAGTCTCAGGGCCGGTGCCAAGCAGCAGACAGCAGAAAAGTCCAAGAGAGACGACCTAGATATAAAAATATAAAAGAAACCCTTTCCATGAGTTGCTGGCTGTATTGGTTCTATGTGTGAGATCGGTTTCGTTTGGGCAAGGTCGGGTCGAATCGGAAAAGGTTCAAGTGAAATTAGGCAGATGGTCGGGGAGGGATTGAAAAAAAAGAAGAAAGAAAATAGAGTGAGAAAAAGCAAAGAATAGAACTTGCTCAGTATGACTTCACTCTCCTTTTAATTGATTTCCTCCTGTATCAGGTCCTAAAATTCTGTAACCAATCTCGGTCTCTCTCTCTCTCTCATATGTATATATATATATATATATATATATATATATATATATATATATATGTGTGTGTGTGTGTGTGTGTGCATGCGCGCGTGTGTGTGTGTATGTGTGTGAGTGTGTGTGTCCGTTTATTAATAATTTTAATTCAGATAAAAGACGCTTCAGTCGGAAATTAGAAAGACAATATAAATAATTTAATAATTAGATCTTGGTGTTATTTAATAAAATTCATTTGTATGAATTCTTGCTGCTGAAATAGATAGATACATACACACACACAACATATATATATATATATATATATATATGATGTGCGTACGTGTCTTTAAGGTATTATTATTGTACTTAACTGTAATATTTTTCTTTCTACCCCTTTTCTTTCTTTCTTTCTTTCTTTCTTTCTTAATAATTGTTCTTCCGACAGACAGTTTCTTTATTTTTTACAGTCTTTGCTTATTATGTTCGTCCGTCTTTCTTCCTTCTACCTTTCCTTTTATCTTTCTTTCTTTATTTATATTATTTTTTCTTTCTTACACTTTGCCATTCGTTTCTCCTTTATTTTGCCTTTCTTTCTTACTTTCTTTCTTCCTTTTTTACTGTTTCTCTCTTTCCGTTTTACACTATCATTTTTCATTCTTGTTTTACAATGTCTTTCTTTATTTTTTTCTAGGAAGTCATTCGCTTTGTTTGTTTGTTTGTTTGTTTCTTTCTTTATTTGTTTCTTTCTTTCTTACACAATCGCTTTGTTTCCATTTTTTCACTTTTGTCTTCCACAGTCACTCATTATATCATTTTCTTTTACAATCTGTTTTCTTGTTTTTTCATTGTTTCTTTCTTTCACTCTCATATTATCACTTTCTTTCTTCTATTTTAGTCGCCATTTTCCGTCTTCTTTCTTAATACTTTTTCTCTGTTTCGTAGAAAATCCTTCAAGTATCCATCTTTTTACTTTCCTTATATTTCTTTCTATTCTCTTCACTTTTGTCTTCAGTTTTCCATCTTTTTCTAATAATTAGAAATATTTCCCTCCCTAGTCTATACATTTCCTTCTTTCATGATTTCTCCATGTCTTTTTCTCTTTTTATTTTTATTTTTTGATATGCACCACCCCAACCACACTTAGCAATGTATGTTTGATTTTTGTCAATAACAAAAATCTAGTCGGCCAATCTACTTGAAGACGTAGGCCGCGACGTTGAAGTTCTCTTTTCAAAGGCGCTCAGCTGCACCCCTGCGTCTTGTAGGCTTTTTGTATTGTTAATCCCGGACACTGAGCGCCTTGCCACACGTCTATATGTCTCGGTTATTTGATTCAGAATCTAATTTGTTGAAGCGCATTTCGCCAATCTGAGCGTCTCTATATGTACGACTATACATGTCTACACGAATTAGGCATTTTGTAGGGCTTGTACAATAGGCTCTGCGATAAGAATTTTTTTTTCTCTCTCCATATACATAGAGATTAACTAATCCATATCATAAATATGAAGAGGTTTTTGTTTAAATTTTTATAAGTTAATGTGTGTTGAGTTTACTGAGTAAATTGAAAACTAAAACAAAATACAATTCTACCACTTGATTTATTCAAATGTATAAATAGCTCATAAAGGAAATTACATCAACTCAGAAGGTAATGAAGGAAAGCGAGAAGAAAGGACTAAGAATCATTTTCATGACGGAATATCAACATACAAAGTAAAGATTGGAGATTCCAAGATCAAGCAAGTGCAATAATTTAAATATCTGGGAGTTTTTTTTTAACAGACGGTAGAAATCCGAAGGACGATGACTAAGAAAAGTATTAAGAAACTGGAAAATTTCGTTAGAATCACTGAAAAGAGTACTGAACTTTTGCCTAATATGTTGGACAATCTCTTCACAGATGAATAAGAAACTTGAAGCAACAGAAATGTGGTTCTACAGAAGCACGCTGAGAATATCATGAACTGCTCATGTGAGTAACGATGAAGTTTTAGAGAAAATGAAAACAAAAATGATACATATACTTAACATCAGAAAGAGACTGTTTAAATTTCTAGAACGCATAATGAGGACAGAGGGCTTTGAAAATTTTACACTCATTGGTCATATTAAAGGCACAAGGGAAAGAGGAAATGAGCTTAACGAACTTGTGTAAGTGGATGGGAAAACAGAGTTTCGGAAAGATAACAAAAAGAGAAAATTTACTAAAAGCTACAAAAGCCAGTAAATTGTGGAGAGCCATGATCGCCAACGTTCTGAAGGGACATATGACATGGAGTTCTCTTTCATATATTACTATTGATTAAGCACTCTAGATTGTGAATTTTAAAAAAATATATACTTTTTAATTTTAAGAAATTACGTCGTCCTAGTATATTTGTTATTTCTGCTTGCATTGCATATTGTACAATGCCAACGGTATTTCTTTATGCAAGTGTACCAGTATATATTTCTGTGAGCGTGTAAATAGCTTAGATAATTATCCTGCTTAGTCAGGTCAAGAAATCATACAGTATGGCGGCATTCAAAGAGTAAGGAACTCAACATGATTCTAACATTTAGTTTACTAATCATCACTCCACTGACAGCCCCCTTCAAAAAAAAAAGAAAAAAAGACAACACCATAAAACCTGAGTTTTGACATCTGTCGGACATTCTCTGGTAGTCGTGGGATAAAAGTATATTTCTCACGCAGGGATTTCCCTAGCCATCTGTGATACTGCAACAAGACGTGAAGGATTTTCCGCAGAATTTTTTTATCCAGGAAATGAACCCAATTTACAAAGTATAATTTGGACTAGTTCACAGAAATGATGCAGCCAGTCAGACTCGAACTCGCTATGAAGTTTTCAGGCTTAGCTATTACTGTATGACAGACGCAAAGCATTGTATACTGAATTTCTTATTTATGTATGCGACATTTTATCGCTTTAAGCGTTATTTTAGTGGATACTCGTATTTGAGTAGACGCTCAGTATATTTATTAAATAGTATATTTATTTAATTTCATCTACTGGCATGAATATTCGAAAAATCTTACTCAATAAAATATGGGCTCTCCTGCACAAAAACAATTTACTGTAAATCCCAGAAAAAACACATTCGGGGCTTTTATAAGAAACACCACATAGTAGGAACAGATATTAAACTACAAACAACAAAATGTCCTAGACATAAATAAACTCCAATCCCAGACCGCTTCCACCGGGATAAGCTGCCTTACGCCTCATCAATCGCTGACACAAACCCATTCTCATTAACAAGGCGTCTACTAGAGCTGAACTGACATTGAAATAAATTTAAAACAATGCTCCGAGACAGACATTTAGGGAAGGATGATAGCGCGTACAAAACTGATTGAAATAGACTATCCTCTATGTGGATAAAAAGCCCCTAAGAAGCATCAGACCAGGTGTGACAGCAAATGCTTTGCAATGTTGAATGGACTTAGACTTATGAATAAGATAGAGTCTAACGAAAAAGATAGTGTTGCACGAGCTTGTGAACCAACTTTCCAAGCAGCAGACCTAGTAACTGAGTCAATATAAGCTTTCTACTTCATGTCAGTGGTAAATGTTAGCACAAGAACGTGAAATTAGTTACTCTCCCGTAGGTTAGCATTAGCCATTCTGTTGGAAGATAAAAATACTTTCTCTGATACCTATTAAAAGAGAAAAATTTTATTTTGGAAAGTTGAGCTATAGTATGGCAAAATGATGGCTATCTTGAATATTCGAAAGAAACGGAAATATATAACTGTTCCTACATCTACTGACATTCAACGAAACTTGCAGACTGATTACAGAGACCAAAGAGAGCAAGTAAGAAGAGTTAAGAACAAAAGACAAAAGAAACAAGATAATTATTTTGACAGAAATAAGAAATGTACTTGTTCTTAGTAAAAGATAATCTACTTCAGTACACCGATAATTCCGTACATTAACCTTTTAACTGTGACACTCATTCGCATTTAAGACATAGAATTGCAAAGAAAGGAATTCTTTGCACGCGCAATTCCTATTAAAAATAAAGAAACAAAATGTGAGCCTGAATTACTGGGACAATGAAGCTATTTACATGTGGACTATTGCCCCCTCATCTTTATTGTTATCATAAAGTTTCAGTCACTGTACGTGATGACTTTTATCATTGCTTGTCGATTCCTATTCAGTACTGTTCAGTTATTGGTGACCATGAAATGACGACGATATGCGAGAACTGAATTTCATTTACTGTTATTCTCTTTCCTTATTAAGAAAGAAAATAAATGACAGTAAGTCTTTCGCAACCGCAGTAGAAAAAAGAAGCCTCGGTGAGTGGAGTCAAGCATAACATGCCGCAATTTCAATCAGTAGCTAGTTGAAAATAAAGGTTCCAAATGCTCCACTCAGTATCTTCCCAGCGGCGAATAATAGGCTAATACATTAAAACTGCGGATCATGAAATTACTAGCTCTCTCTCTCTCTTTATTTATCTATCTATCTATCTATCTATCTATCTATCTATCTATATATATATATATATATATATATATATATATATATATATATATATAGATAGATAGATAGATAGATAAAGAGAGTTTCTTTTTTTCTGCGTGTATATGTGGAACTAAAATCGGAATCTATCAATAAACATTTGCAGTTTTCTAATGAATGTCCTGGTTGATTAAAGTTTTTAGCTATGGGGGAATAACGGTTGTATTTACGTATGGTTTGTTTATGATTATTGAAACGAAATCTAAAATTATTTCCAGACTCACCAATATATCCACTATTAGGACATAAGGTACAGAATAAATAATAAATTACGTTATGGCTATCTCAGGTGAGGTTAGGTGGCTGTATCTTGATATTGGTGTTGGGCACAGAAAATATATTAGCTATTATTAAATGTTTGCAAACTAAGCAACGAGCTTTGTTACATTTGTAATTTCCTGATTGGTTTCTATTGTTTAGATATTTGGTAGAGGTGAGGATAGCTGATAGGTTAGGTGATTGTTTCTTTGCATATACACACAGAAAAAAAAAGAAACATTGGATTTTAAAATTAAATACGCATAAATTAGGGCTGAATAGGAACTTGGGTGTTTTAAATCTTTATAAATATTTCAATAGTTAAGCATTTTTTTTAGATATAGTTAAAATAATTTTTTAAACAACATTTAAAATATTTATGACTGTTAGATTTAAGTTAGGAATATCCGAACAGTGACGTTCCATATCACGTGACGTCCGCGCCTCGTGAAGGACGCTACTTGCTGACAAACAGTAATTTTAATTTATTTGTAACAAACAGTTATTTCTGATGAAAGACTAAGGACAATTTGAAATATCAAATATATATATAAATAAATAAATACTTTCATAAAATAAAAAATAATTTTTTTAATTTGCAACTTTTTCTATATATACATATTAAGAAAGTATACGTGGCTTCTCATTATGCTATATATATATATATATATATATATATATATATATATATATATATATAGGCCGCTGAAAGAAATTCAAGAAATAAAAACAATAATAATTATCATAATGAAAATAAAATCTATTGGATATTATTAGACTTTAAACCAAATAGATGATGAGGAAAGATGTTAAAATCACAATTACCTATGACATTTCTCAACAAGGACTTTTTGAGGGTAATCATATTACAGATGAAATATAATAGATTTTGTCCAGTTGTCTGCTACGATTATATATATATATATATTTATTAAAGACATTTTTATGTTTAACGTTATAGATACAAGTATTTAAGTAAATGCTCTGTTTATAATAAACAGTATTAAATAACATTTACCGGCCTGAATGTCCGAGAAATTTTCATAGAAAATATTCGTTCTTTGACAGGATTCGAACCTGCATCCTCTACCGAACCTGACGTGCCTTACCGTTAGGCTACAAAGAAGCGTTCGGTAGACAAGGTCGAATTTACTGCTTATAAACTCAATCTTCCATGAATCTCGAATATTCATAACTGCTCATGGCGTATCAAATGTAAACAAATGACGTCATATATTACGAAATGGACAAAGTCCGACAATTTATTTATTAAAGACATTTTTATGTTTAACGTTATAGAAAAATGTCTTTAATAAATAAATTGTCGGACTTTGTCCATTTCGTAATATATATATATATATATATATACAGAAAGAAAGAGAGAGGTGGGGACGTTAGTTTGAAATGCTGTTTTTAAAGCCAAATCTGATGGCTTTATCGAGCTTGCTGTTAAGGAGGCATGTAAGGCTAGCAGGCTATGTGGTAGCTTTAATAGAATTAATATGAAAAAGTTTGTTCTCTTAACTCATATTTCCTTCGGAGATTCATGTCTATAGGTAAAACCACTCGTCAGAATAGATTCTGCTTAACTTAACACCAGATTAACTGTGTTCCAACAAGAAGATATACATATATATCCATGAAACTCCGAAGTAAACATGAGTTAAAAAAACATTTTCATATTAATTCTCTCTTTCTTTCTCTCTCTTTATCTCTCTCTCCATAAATATATATATATATATATATATAATTATTTATTTTTAAAGAAAAAAAAATTTATAACATAAATATGTTATAAAATCACTACAAAAATAGCCATTTTGTTTCAACACCCTCGGTGTCTTATCAAGTGATGACGTTGAATGTAAAATAAACGGTTTTAAAAGTTTCAAATTAATTAATATTCTACGCAGGGGGAAAACGTTGTTACAAAGGCTAGATGGACCAATCAGAACACAAGTACAGGAAAATTCAAAAAGCTCGATAACGAAGTCATGTTATAATATCTATTCAGATGTTTAGTATTAAAAAATAAGAATAGTAATTGTTGGTTATTGGAATTCATTCCATATACACCAATCATATACTTGTATATATATATATATATATATATATATATATATATATATATATATAAAGACAGAAAGACATATAGATAGATATCTCCTGAGCCTATATATATATATATATATATATATATATATATATATATATATATATATATATATATATAAAGGTTAATCGTCAGAGTTGAATCAGTCCAGGAACCATTAGTATTAAAATGTGCTCAATACACGTGATAAAAGTAAAAATAAAAATAACATGTAGCGCTTTTAACTTTAAAAATCAGGAGGTCAATTAAAATACGTGAACATGGTTTGGACCTGACGGTTTCTTCGAGCGAAACTTTTGAAATGACCACTTTATCGCTTTATTTAAAAAAAATCACAAAGAACGCTACATAATTATCTTTCAAAAAAAAAAAAAAAAAAAGAAAGAAAAATCAGGCGGATGATGAAAGACAGGACATTGAGTGCAATGAAAGGGGAGGAGAAAAGGAAGTAGAAGAAAAGAAAAGAATAGAAAGGAAAGGGAATGCCAGTGTATTGTCAATGTACACAGTAAAGAGAGAAAGCAAATATGTATTGTAAATTAATTGTTATGGAGGATGGGGTGTCTAGCATGTCTAAAGAGTAACAGCGGGGTTTTAAATTATATTTTTAAACAGTTCATATTCACATGATAATTTTTTATATGAGGGCAAGGGCTTCAAATTTTTGCTTTAAAAAAATTATGTTCGCGTATTTTAACTGACCTCCTGGTTTTGAAAGTTTTATATATATATATATATATATATAGTCTTTAGATGTGTTCGTTTTTATCGCACAAATAAAGTGATTATCACAAGTAATTAACGTTCACAACACTTATCGGAGGTCCATTCAGTGTTTCGTGTTTCTCCACCAGAACAAGAAAGTTTCTATACAAAAGTGATTATATCATATATCTTTCCTCTATATACAGATACACATATTTATTAGTTGACCATTATTTTTCGGAATAATTCTGAATTTATTTCTACTCATATATCTTGATTTCAAACATTTTTCTATGTAAAGATTTTTTAAAGAAATGCAAAATATATTTTCCGTTTGTTCCTCGTTCCAAATCTTTTTTTCCATTTTTGGCAACTGCTCTATGTTCAACACATTTTTTTCTTGAAGCATTTATAAGAAGAAAAATGAAAGAATTTGCCAACGCTAAAAGCTTCAACTGCTTGCGGAAATCACGTCCAGTTTTTTTACAAAGATGTTTTTTCATTTTTTTTTTTTTTTGCTTCAGCACCTTGCATCGACAAGAATTGATTTACGAATCTCAGTTTTGTAACCTCACTATAGATGTCAACGAGAAAGTTTTTAACCCTCATGCTATGACAGACGTTCACTCAGTGAGGGATCATGGCTCGCCACACCTTCCTGTCTTTTGTTGCTTTCATCAATACTTTCTCTTTTGTTACCCCTCTTTGTTTTTATAGCATTGTTTCACCATTCATTTGTTTAATGTTGGTTCTCCGCTGTCTCTGTCTGCTTCGCTTGCCTTTTGTGTGTCTTGGGAGAATTAAATTTCAGTAGCCTTATTAATGTCCAAAAATTCGAGGTTCATATTTCTGGTTGTTATCAAAGGTGTACTAGTTCCTCTTTTCCTTTAACCTTCTTCATTTGCCACAAGCTTTGTCTTCTAAGTTGAGATAAGATTAACCTTAAACAGAAAAGCAACATTCTATATCAAGTCTATAGGAATTAAATTATATATATTTTTCAACCAATAAAGTCCCATCAGAAGTTTGTTTGATAAACAATCATTACATAAGCAAATACCGCCCAAATACTTGCGGGTGTAGTTGTAGACCTACCACGTGTTATTTCTTGACAATTTACAAAATATCAATAATAATTCACTTCACCACACCTGCAAATTCGGGAAAAAGGTTTTCGTGAGATAGTGTGAAATTATTTTCTAACGATTGAAATCATTGTATTCAAAAAGTTCACAACTCTATGTGAAATTTGATTTTGAATCCTCTGATGGATATAAAAATAGAAGCACACTTTTTCTTGATGCTCAAAACAATATTAGAGGCCTGATTGATATCCACGTGCGTACACACACACGCACGCACACACACATGCACGCACACGTGCGCAGACATATGCACACAATGGAAGAGACAACAGCAGTCACCGACTAAGGCTTTGCTGACGAATTAGGATTAGGATTAACTAGCAACCGCGTACTTAGCCTTTGTCTACGAACTCACACACACGTTAGGTTGACCGTCGTAAAGTCTGTTCACAAATTTCACACGGAACTAAAAATACTTAATTCATTTTTAAAACAAACTTAACTGCAATGGAAATTGGGCATTTTATTGTATATTTCTGAAAAAAAATGTTTTTTCAACTAACGCTCGTCTACAATTTCTTCAAAAAATAAACGTTTCTATGTTTCATTTAAAATATGTGTTATTGTTATTATTGTCAAATGTTTGTAATCTCGACACTCAGATAACAACGAAAACCTGGGTAGCCGGATCCCAACAAGTCTTCAAAGACAAAGGACTCAAGATAAAACTTTCCAAAACAGAAACTGTAATCTAGAATGAGAATGAATGCAGTGATGTCTCATAAAAAATTCAATATGCGAAATCATTAATGACTAAACGCGTCAAATAATCATGTGTATGAATCAGTTATCACAACTTTAGCATAGAAGAAAAAGAAATTTCACATAGAATAGGCTGTGCTATTAGTAATTTCGTCCCAAACCGTAAACGGTTACAAAACCAAAACATTAACTTGGAATCTCGAGTTATGTTCCTAAATAGCCTTGTCAGATCGGGACTTTCATGTGGATGTCATGCATAGCGGCAAACCCGTTCAGAAATATCTAAACTATCAGCTGTAGACAACCACTATGTTTAGAATGTCATTATGCAGTGGGTTATCGCCAAAACCATTCTTCTTTGAACTTTGTTGACTAGCACAACAGTATGACACACATAGAATATCAGATAATAGAAATAACATCACAGGAAGACTTTCAACGACAGCAACAACTAAAATGGATAGCATATGTCAGACAAAAGTAAAGGAAAGAAATCGCCATCAATACCGGAAAGAGCGATAACAACTACTGAACTTGAAAAAACCTTTTCCTGAAAAAATGTTTTAATGGAAATATTTTGTAAATTTCAACCGACAGCAGTACTGGTTCCTTGGTCGATGAGTGCTAAATATTTTCTTATAAGAAAACGGCTAGTATTACTATTACAATTATCTACGGTGTTCTCGACATGTGACATGAAGATCCACAACTCAATTACCTCGATTCTTTACTTTTGTGCCGAAAGTGTCCAGCTCTCACTCCTATATATTAAAGTAGAGCTTATATAGGCATCATTATATGGCCATCATTGATCTCATTGATCTCTTTCGTTCTCCTGATATTTTCTAATGCTTAGTGCCTTAATTACTTTATTAAAAGCATCTTGAGTTATCCTTACAGTTTACGACGATTTTCTCTGTCATAATTTCTGTCTTCTAAGGTTGAATACACTGTTAGATTTCTGCAGTAGTTTTACGTTGACATCCCCGAGAGATTCATTTTATTAAAATTAAACGTTATACTTTTCTTTCTGATTTCCTTGACTAATTTTTCTATTGTTAAAGATATCTATAGATCTAACAAAATATTTCTTAAATCTGACAAAACTTCTAATTTTTATTAATTTTATCCTGAAGATTATAATGTTTTATTTAAAATAAATTAACCAAAAATTATAAGAATTTGAATGTTAGCACTATTTTATAGAATTAACACTGCCTGTAAAAATATCACATATAAACTTAAAATGTTAATGCGTTTATGTGGACGTTAATGCTCTGATAGAAGAGAGGGTTATACAGAGATAATGGTCTTTTGGTAGTGAGAAATTCTACTAAAATCAAAGTTGACAAATTAAGAAAAATGTTTCATAATAATTAAAAATTATCTTGACGTTACATTAGATCTTGTTAATGATGTATTTCAACCTTATATGAAAAGTGATGCCAACCCAATATATTCATCCCAATTCTAACCACCGTCCATCAGTAATCAAACTTATACCCTCATCCATGGAACGTATGATTAGCTACCACTCATCTGACAAAGATTTGTTTGATAAATATAGTTGTGTTTACAATATTTTTTAAAGAATAAATGTTACTTGCAAGCTGAAATCAAATATAGAAAATATGATGATAGTAGTCTAAAGAAAAGAAATAGGACTAGGAAAATCATTTGATACACACTTCCATTTAACCAATTGGTCTGTAGTAAATTGGGCCAGATATTTCTCCATTTAACTGATAAATACTTCCCTAAAAGTAACCATTTTAGTAAAATATTTAATAGAAACACACTAAAACTAAGTTATAGTTGCACCGATAATCTTGTGAAGATTATAAAGAAGCATAATAATAAAAAAAAACAAACCAATTTAAAAATTTGGATAATAATAGATATCCCAAAATGAATGTTGTTAATAATATTAATTAATATAATTGCAAGGATTCTAACGAATGCCCATTACAAAACCAATGTTTAACCACCTATTTTGTTTATCGAAGTACTATTTAGATAATCCAACTGTTGAAAAAATTTATGTTGGTAGTACCAATAATTCTTTAAAGACTAGGTGGTACCAACATGTCTTATACTTCACCAATAGTATTTATAAAAATAGTACATCGCTTTCTAATTATTTCTGGAATTTAAAAGAAGCTAATAAAACTCCTAAGTTAAAATGGATTTTTTTTTAAAATCTAGAGTATGTGGATCTTTAAATGAACCCTGTTTTAAATGAGAAATTATCAGATTTTTTCATAAAAAAATTTATTAAATGAAAAAAGAGAATTGGCCGTAAATTGTAGGCATAATCTGCCTTTTACTTTACAATATGTTTAAATTTTGAATTTGATAATACTTTTTTCTTATAGTAATAACCAGTAGATTAATTGGTGTACATTTTATATGGCTTACTTTTCTATTTGTATCATTCATTTTGATTTAGTATTGCTTTTGTTGATTGCATATGAATTTGCCACAGTAGTTCTGTATTTTTAATCCGTTTTTTTTTCGAACGGTTAAGTTGTTTGCCAGTTGTTTGAAATTAAATTTATCTTTCACTGGACAGTAGTTTAACATTGCCTGAAGAGACAGATTCATGGTGTCGAAACATAACTGTAATTGTGTAGCGATTTTTAACATCATTTAATATCCAAAATAATATATATATATATATATATATATATATATATATATATATATATATATTACTATTAATGAGTACTTATGTGCGTATATAAGTATTTATATATAATTGGATGTGAGGGTGGCGTCATGGAATGCGGCTCAGAACGCGTAATCTGCGAGCCGAGTTCGAATTTCTGTTGAGTCCGTAACATTCACTTTCGTGCGCTTACTCTGTCTCTTCTCTGGTGGATTAAGTATTTCTGACTGGAATTTTCAGTCTTAGATGGCAACCAATCTATGAGAAGAACAAGTTTTAATTAAAAGCCTTCGAAACTATCACCAGTCATCTTGAGTGTTCTTTCCTATAAATTAAGTTAGTTGTCCTTCAAAGAGTAGTATTAGTGTTTTACAATTGCCTATCACTATAATCTTCCTAAGTTACAATTACTTTCTAACATTTGAGTATATAATCGAAATCGATTTCGCGAGTATCATTTTAGTATTTCTTTCTCTCCACACACACACACGCACACACACACACACACACAACCATCTCTCTCTCTCTCTCTCTATATATATATATATATATAATATGCCTAATATCCCATTCATGATCGATCTGTTTCTTATTAAATGGCATTGTTCCAAAATTATTTGGTCCGCTCGATGAAATGTTGGCTGAACGAAAGATTTTGACACAATCACAGAGAAAAGCAAAATATTGAGAGAAAAGTACGAAGCAGAAAGTAAAAAGAAACGAAATTTCAAAATGCAAAAGTAGAATCACACAACATTGGGTTCCTGTTGACGGACATTGATGAAGCGTAAAGGAAAATAAACGAAGACAAGTATAGTTGTTAAATATACTTTCTCTCAATCTAATATAAACGAGAGGTTTTACAAATATTCGGCCAATCGAAATTTTATAATTGATGAAGTAGTGTTGCATTTCGTGTCGTCTCTGATTTCTCATGTTCGGTCGGCAATTCATCAGGTCAATGGCGCTGCATCGCCAATGAATGAACGACGGAGAATTTTGATAATTTTTTTAATTATTTTATTTCACAAGGTTAAGTAATCTTAACATAGTTTCCTAGAAAATGGGAGAGAGGATATAGAGAACGGATGTCAAAATATTGGCCAATTACCCATCATCACTTGGTGAACTATATCAGTAAGGAAGTTCCTCAACGAAAGGCATTTTATTGGTGTTGGTGGCTGACCTTCAATAGTGAAGGCTTCTAGTATTTTCAGTTACTTCTTACAGTTTTATGGTTTATTATATTTGTGTTACTGATCATTTTGTGTCAGATGTGTTTCGTTCTTGTATTGTTTGATATGTAATTTGAGTGAAGTATGATGAAATAAATCACAATTTAACATGCTTGGTAATGCAATGATGTTGTTACCAGATTATGTATTGTTTGAATTGTTAGTCAAAGATATTTTCTTGGTGGGTACACGAATCTTTGGACAAAAGTGATTTTTTGATGTTTTTATAGTTTTGTTGTATCGTTGGGTGGGAATCATGCTAAAATGTTTCATTTTTTTTTTTAAAGTGATAAATTTGTTTTTATCCATAGTTGATATATATCGATGTATTATTAGGCGTCTTCTAATTTGTTGGTGAAGTTTTTGGATATTGTCTTTCTGGATTTATTAGAATAGCTTAATATTGTTTTGTTATTTGTCTTGCTATCTGTCCTTTTTTCTAAGCCTATCGATTATATGTTGAGGATAGTTATTGTTAATTATTTTTTATCTTTTATACTTTACGCGTTATATTTATGAATGTGTTATGAAATATCTGACGTAAAAACGATATTAAATGTGTGTGATTTATGAACATTAATTTACACATAAAATTTCATTGAATTTAAAAAGAAACAAAATATTTCACAATTAAAAAAGAAAAACGACACCACAAGCTGACGCCTAAAATCATGATACTCAAAAACTAACAAATAAACGAGATGCATACATAGAGATACAATCAAAACGATCCACATATATTCCTTATTTCGTTATTATGCTTCTTTGTTGGTTCCAATTATTTTGAATGTCTGCTAAAGATCCCACTTCCCCACATTTTAGACAAATCCTACAGGTGCCTTCTGGGATTTCTTCTTAGTAAAAAAAAGAATCGTCAATTCTTAGTCTTATCCACACATTTTCAATTCCTGCCTTGAACTCAGAAGCTTATAACCACTTTATTTTATTACGTTTTCGTATGAAAACCGTTTCTTTTTTACTTTCATATAATTGCTTTACGATGCTCTTGTCGTATAGTTCCCTTCTCTGGTATTCCATTATTCCATTCTTGTATTATTTTACTCTGTTCTTCTTACTATCATTGTTGTTATCAGAAATTTTGTCAATTCCACTTAAAAATGCCCACTTATTCAACATCCTTTGCTGAGGTCGAACGGCGGCTGTGCAATTCAGCAACTTTTCGGGCACATATGCAAACCATTCTGGTATTGTTTTTTCCTAAATGACGGTGATGTTCCAGGTCTTACATCTTTAACCGTAGGGGTATCCACCCACCTCAGTGGGTTTTTTTAGGTGTTTGCATTTTATAAATACGTCAACTCCTCTCAATATAACATCTTGAATGAGACGGAAGCGGTGGGGTAAAAAATGGACGTGTCACCGAATAAAATAAGGGACTACCCAGGGAATGCATGTACCATCAAGTATATGCAACCATCGGATGTCATCGGTCAAATGTATTAAGGAATATATTATGATATAACTCTATGCTACGAATAGCAATATATTATACGAAGAGGAATATATTATGATATAATTCTATTGCCTTAATCACTTCAGATATGTAAGCATAAATGAGTGGAGCACAATCTTATATCTATCTATCTATCTATCTATCTATCTATCTATCTATAAAATGAATGCTGACTGTCAAAGTAAACAGACGTGCTTTTATTGCTCCAAGAAAACAATGAAATTGACAATAAAATAAGGGAAGTTATTGCTATTGTTATTATTATTATTTATTCAATTGTTGCTTTTGATATATTATTGATTATTGCTTGTTCATATTAGTCTATTTATCGGTTAAGTTTTATGCTTTATAGTGTGGTATACATTTCCATTCCAATCTTTATATGAATTGGCATGAATTAAGTATATTAAATGAAACTTTATTATTGTTCTTCTTTTTTTTTTACAAATCTTAAATATATTATAGTTTTAACTTTTTTATATTTGAAACAAGTGAACGACCCTTAGTTATTTACTTATTTATAATTTAACTGTTTTCTTAAGACGATTTTATTTAATTTTATTATATATGTTATAAGGAGATGGAAGTAGTAATTTTCGATTTTGAATGAGAGGCGTTTCTAAATCTAACATCAATTTCCTAACGTCAGTTTTACAATGCATACTTTAACCGGCTATTTTCTTATTTTATTCATTTTTTAAACTTATTTCCATACTTTATTTGGAACTAAAAAAATTATTATATAATAATAATGATAATAATTATTATTATGATAATTAATAACTACTCATTTTGGTGAGGAAAAGTCTGTTAAAGGATCACTTTTGCAGTACATACCTTAAAATATGTGCCGTAAAAACCTGCTGTAACAAGATTAAATTAATTATCTGACTTGGTATCGGGAATTAGACTAAGCTAAAAATTTATTGTGTAATCTTGATCGTTAATTATAAACTATCAAATTCCTATGTCCCATAATAAAATACATATTTTGAAAGTTTTTTTCTGAATTGGGATATTTTCAATGGTATCTTTTTTTTTAATCTGTATCACCCTATGCAAGGCATTAAAGCCACTAAGACAGAAGGGGTTACGGGGTGTGGAAGAATTAGGAACAGAAACATTAATAATGAGCGGGAAGAGGAAAGAATAATCAGGAAGGCAGTAGACAGCGATTGACATTGTATTTAAATTTTTGCTGGAAAACATGGAGACGGAAGGGAGTTCCACAAAAACAAGAAAAGACATAAAGAGGCAACCTTACGGCGGCGGGAAAGTGACTGAAGCCATCTCGCCAAATCAGGACCAATAATATTGCTTATTCTTTTTGGATTTTATCAAGGAGCTCAAGGTAAAAAGCTGAGGTACCGGACCATATGTGACAGCAATATTCTATGCATGGACAAATGGTAGAGGTATAAATATTTTCTCTCATTTTAATATGTAAACTAGTCTTGGGCTAACTACGGCCCGAATGGCTTTCTGAATGGCACGCCACATTTCATGAGGAAAATAACGTTTATTAACATGTTGTTTGTTTCGTTTCATTCTCACTTGTTCCTTCACACGTTCTCTCATGTATAACCACATCTATAAACAATGATTAAAGACAATGTTTCTTGAATTTTGTAATTTTTCCTTGGAGGTAACGTTGTCAGCATTTTAATCCATTAGCAATTTTCATTAAGGAAGATCATAAGTGTAAATACCTTTTGTTTCAGAAACAGGAAACGTTGATGATAATTAGTTTTTCTAGAGAATAAATATACGTCTTTTTTAAAAAAAAAAATTGCATCATCAAATGAATAAATTAGAAACAAATCAAACTTATCTTTATCATCGAAGGAATCTTTTCTCCAAAGAAAAAATCGACTCTCTCCATTTCTAAGGCAGATGCTTATGCGCATGTTCTTTTATTGAGAAAATGACAGCGGTATCTTTAATGAAAAATTATCTAGATTTTATTTTATAGTTCGGCTCGCCTTATGACGAGCTGAGTTGAGATGTTGAGATGGGAAGTTTTCAAATGTATCTGACAATTTTAATTTTATTAACGAAGTGAATTTTATATTCAGATTAGTACTATTCGAATGTGTAAATTTTTCATTCCGCAATATTTCTCCTTCAAATCCTCGTCACCCCAAAAAGTTAAAAAAGCAAAACCGCTATCTGACACTTAGATAAGTTAGCAAGCAGATCCACTCTTGGTGCACAAAAGCTAATTAAAGGGGAAGTTTAAAATTACAGAGAATGCCTTCTTTTAAGTTAAAACTTATAATCACCGTGGAGTAAGCAACGGAATACCACTACACCATCAATCCCCAAAATATATGTCTATATATGTAGGTAAGATGAGGACTCTCAGCCGAGGTGAAAGCACTTCATTTAGGAGAAGAACAAACTCTGACATAAAACGAAATCGAGAGATAGAGCTCGGTAGCCATCTTGAATCTTAAATCAAAGTTTAATCAGGATCAGATAATTCCATGAAGCACTTCCTTTTAGAAGAATGCATGAAAGCAAACCTTTATGTTGCCTGAATGCAAGATGTTTGTCGATTTGGCTGTGACTCCATTGCACATTTGAGGTACAATTTATTTTGGACTGATCACAAGGAGAAAAGTCAACATGGAGTTGGAATTGCAATACGCAAATTGACAAGCATTGTAACAGACAATATATTACACCAGTCAGAAAGACTGATGGGTGCCGGCATTGTTGTTCAGGGCAGTAAGATCCGAATGATATCAGTTCATGCCACAACTAAAAAAAGTTCTGGTTCGGAAAAAAGAAAATTCTACTCAGGTTTGAGTAAAATGCATATACGTAAAAAAGAAAACAGATAATTGTGCATTTTATGCTACCCAGAGTATTTTTATTTGCCACTGGTCCTTTGATGATAAGAAGACATCACTCTTTGAAACGGTTGCTTTAAACAGCAATGGATGACTCTTGCTAAACGTTTGTTACTGAAGAAGATACTCCATCCTTAACACATGGAAACGTCATCCCATGAAACGTCGGATCAGTTAGCAGAGCTTAGATAATGTAACGAAAACGATTATTGACTTCGGCATCTCAGATAATTGGTTTAAGTTGTATGTGACAGATGTTAACGTATACAACTCCTACTTTGAAACGCTTCTGAGATTATTTGTAACTAAACTAACAACAGCAGTCAACAAAATAGTTCGCTTCCGCCCAGATAAAGCAAACAGAATCCTGAGGCATAACATTCAAGCAAACGAAATGATACTTCTATAATTTAGTAATAAATTAGAGTCCAAAATTGATATCAGCAAATTTAGATCAATGTATGGAGGAATCTAATATAATTTTATCATCTTGTCGTTAGCTGAAGCATGTGAAACCAGCCAAAAAGACGTAGATGGAAAAATATGCACCCATGTGACGACAAACTTGAGATGAAAAAAATGACAGAAAGAAACAAACAGAAGAGAGAAAATGGCAGCGGAAATAGCAAACAATTAACAAAGAAAATAAAAACAAAACGAGATAAACCTTTGAGAAGACTGTATCTCCGAAAAATTGCAAATGAAATTAAGAAAGCCAAAGACTATAAACTATGTGTGAAAATGTGGAGAAAAGCGGGTAACTACGATAATATCATTCAATAAAAAAAAATGTTCTGGTCTCAAAAAATAGTTTGTGTCGCATTTAGAATAAACTTAAGATAGCCGCAGAAATAATACATATGTCAATATTTATCAAACTATTACAAAGTCCATCCTCAAACATAAACAATAATGAACCTATTAATGCGGAATTTATGAAAGCTATTTAAAAGATAAGGAATAGTAAAGCATCACTCAACATTGAGGCTGAACTTTTGAAAATCGCTGACTTTCTCGCTGAATTCAATAACAAGTTCCTCTATTTTATTAAAGATATCTGAAATCAGAAATGCATTCCCCCAAAAAGTCAGGCATATGACGTATTAATGCCTTATGGAAATAGAAAGGTAGCCCTGAAGATCCTCATACATACCGGGATATTTCAGTTGACTTTATCATGGTTAAAGTATTAAAGGACCTTATTAACCAGGTTCTCATCGTTTCATGTAAGTCAACTACTCACAGTCCAGTTTGGAATCCGTTCTGGAAAGGGATGCAATGATGGCATATATATAATCAATCAACTCCAAGAAATTGCTTGCCTCTCTAATAAGAGATTGTATACCTGCTTTGTCGACCGTACAGCAGAATATGACCAGATCAGCAGAGACTTTCTCTTCTCATTCATTAGAAACCACCTTACAAGCTCCGAATCTGCTGAATGCATCAATGTAATAGAGGAAATGTATCGATCTACAGAATCTTACATGTTTGGCGAGGACCCCAATACAGAAACATTTCAGACCTCATCCGGAGTAAATGAAAGTCCTAGTCTATCTAATCTCTTCTTAGAATATGCCTCGTGAATTTACAACACAACGATGAGATGGGCACTGATTATTTAAACATTCCATACCACATCCCAACGTGTTTACCAATCGAAGACAATAATCCTGCTTCTTCTTCCGAGGTCAATGTACTGATGATGAGTGGAAGTATGCTGATGGCGTAGTTGTTCATAGTTTAGATAAAAATGATCTTGAACAGAAAATCAGCATCCTTTATCAGATATTCCAAGAAATGGTACTCAATATAAACCTCTTCAAAATAGAAACTATGATCCAGATGTGGAATGATAACAATCAAGGCACCTACCCTGAATCCATCTTAAAATTACAGGATGTAGAATTAGTAAATACTAAACACTTCAGTTATCTCGGCGTATTGATCAGTTATAAAAAATATGTAATGGAGAAAAACAATTGTACATAGAATAGGCTGGACCACATGTAATTTCGTCCAACACCGCAAATTGCTAAAAAATCAAAACATTAACCTGAAAATTCAAGTGATTTTCATAAATAGACTCATCAGATCGAAACTTTCATACGAAGGCCACGTGTGGCGCCAAACCCGTTCAGACATATCGAAACGGTCAGCTTTGTACATCTTCCTAAGATCAATGATGAAAAAAGGGTCTTGACAAAGACCATCGCTCTTTGAACATTTTGGGCTGGCGCTACAGAATCACAAACAAAGAAGTGTACCACTTAACAGAAAACACATGAATTGAGGTCTACCGACAGCAGCAACAACTAAAAAGGTTAGCACATGTAACTCGAAGCGAAAGTAATGACATAAGCAAGATTTTAGCATTACACACCACTTCAAATAATAGGTTCGGAAGGAAACGCCCATGAATACTGGAAAGTGCGATACAAGTTTGGAGAAATCTGTTTTCCTAAAAACTTGTTTTAGGGTAAATATTTTAGAAATTTCGACCGACAGCAGACTGGCTGCTAGGTCAAGGAATGCTAAATATTTCTTTCGAGGCAAACTGCTAATATTACAATTACCATCTATCTATCTATCTATCTATCTATCTATCTATCTATCTATCTATCTATCTATCTATCTCAGTCTGTTCATATCTATCTATCTACACACAGACACACACACACACACACATATATATATATATATATATATATATATATATAAAGTTGAACACTGAAGTCAACACTCAGAGGCGACAGGCTGCTTCATGCTAGACGCAATCGTCAAGCCAATATTTATTTGTAAAAAATACAAAATGTGGCACAAATACAAAAAAGGGGATGGAGAAAACGTTCCTTTAACTGGGCGAAATTAAAGCATGACTTTAATAAAATAAAAACATTCGAACATCCAATCACTCACGCAAAATATGCACTCATTTAGGCACAACAACAAATACGAAAAAACACATACGAAATAAAACGCGTCCCACAACCACAAGAGAACTGACGTCTCGGGAAACATAACGAGAGAGGGGATGGGGAGTAAAACCAAAGAAATTAGGGACAGAAAGAAAAAGGAACCAATGAGCAAACATCCTCTAGCTAAGTTAATCTAAAGAAAGAAAAATAAGGACACATGTCAAAAACCTAAACTAACCTAAATCTGGGCACGGTTAGCCTAAGTTCAATGCAAGAACAATATCCTGATGCCTAACCGGCATCAAAATGCCTCTCCAGTTCAGCCCCTTTCACTCGACACAAAACACGCAAGATTCACCAACCTTTTGCCAAATTCTGATGAAGTGAGCCACCGCTTTCCCCTTAATTTTGACTTTAAGCTGATGCTTAAAGAATAGGATCAGTTGGGAAGAAGTGAACGCGCCTCCATAGAATCCTTTTTGGCGCGTCGTCCAAATCACGACTCTCATAACACTAAGTACAAGAACACATAGTGTTAGCCTTCGTCATCGGCGGCACCACATTGCTACAAACAGAACTGGCCTCAAGGACAAAGAACTTTCAACGCGGCATGCGAACCATGAGGTCTTCAATAAACCTGCCAACGGCGCTACGACCCTGCAATGAAAGAAGACGTGACCCAGCGTCTCGACCTCATCACCACAGCGCCGGCAGTTTAGAGATTTCTAGAAACCTGCTGAACAAATTATTTTGGCGACCCAGATGGCCTCACAAATCATCAGCCAGGTGATTGATGCCTCATCGTTATTGAGAGATTTCAACCCGGGCGCCCAAGGCCATAGTGAGCGAGCCTCCTGTTTGTAAGACCGAAATCGTCAATCAGGTCATCACGAACGCCCCCTCTAGCTAATGCTTGGTACAATGCCCTACGAGTAAACGCCTGAACGTTTGAAGGGGTGACATCCGACGCCCACAAGAAGGCGCTCTCCTTATCCGAATCGCGACTCATTCGGTCTAAGAACGCGATGCGTAGCATATATTGACGAATATACCCAGACCGCCTTGAGAAGGGTGGATTCAACAAATCTCCTGAGATACACTAGTGGCCTTGCCTCCCCACAGGAAGGAGAAAAAGAGCATTACTAATGAAATTAGTGTAGCAGACGGAAGAGGAAGTGCAGAGTGTTGGTAAAGGAGAATCGGGTAGATGTGCGAAACACATACTTCCACCCTCCCCTTAAGGAAAGCTTACTCCAAGACTACGAATTACATGCAATCTCAGCCTTCCCTCGTGCCTCTGACCAATTCATTTCCAACTGGATGTCTGCTCTGAACGTGACGCCGACTATCTTGATCGGACCGTCCGTCCAGAGGAAAGATGCGGGAAAAGAGAGTGCCATCTACGCACCCAACCACAAGCCAACAGACTTATCGCGGTTGATCTTAGCCCCTGTCACCATCTCGTACCCACTGACTTCGCTCAATCTCGGCCCTGCTCCACACAAGAACCGAAACTTTGTCAGTATAGTCAGAATACCTGGCCGAGGTGGTAGCACCAGGTAAGGAAATTCCGCGTATGACAGGATTTGCTTTTAACTTGCGAAGGAAGAATGTAAAGCAAAGGCGAAAGCGGACAACCATGACGAATGAAACGAGACAATACAAAATGTTCTGATCGTACCCCATTCACTTCCATCGCACCGGAAGTCGCATACAGAAGTCGGATCCAGGTGCGAAAGTACGGCCCGAAACGTGCACCGAAAGGTCAGTCTCCAGAATCGATGGTCAACCCTATCGAAGGCCTTGGACTAATCTAAATTGAATAGCGTGGCTTCACTGTCGACGTGCTCGATTATCAAGCGGACCATATGAAGGTTGTCTTGAATAGTTCTGCCCTTCACAGCACAAGTCTGCTCGGAGCCAATCAGACTAGTGAGGACAGCCTGCAACCGTTTGTCTAAGATCTTTGCCAAAATCTTTAACTCTGTGTTTAACATGGTTAAAGGGCGAAAGTTACCTAACCCATCCCTACCGTTCTTGTCCTTGCGCAGCAACGTTTGCGCAAACGCTTGTCCACCACAAAGACCGACACAATTATTTTCTCAAGTTTTTTAGTTCCTCGGAATTGGCCAAAAACCCATCTGCTGTGGCCAGATGTGCGTAACTTTTGGCTTTCTCGATGAACTCCGTAATGTTGACTATACACTTAGAAGGGGATGTCCAGCAATAGCCTGTCTCTCCGAGCGCTACACTTTCTTCTTTGCTTTTGTCATCATCACCTGTTGCTGTTTTTTCAGGATTTTCACACTTTTCAACTACCATAGTTATGCCGGAGTTAACATTCTCGCCAAAAACTTCCTCCTGCATATTTTCATGTTTTTGTCGGGTGGGTCTTTCTTGTTTTTTCCTAGTCCCGAAAAGATTTTTCAAACCATTTAAAAAAAAAAGTGTGGGGGTCTTTTTTTTTTAAAACAGAACCAAAAATCAGTAAACTTTTCAGACAAATAAATTTATATCAAAGAGATTTGACAAGAAAAACGTTAAGTGGTGACATAACAAGTAAAACGTTAGAAAAAGAAAAGAAAATTATATATACACAAAATTAATACAGATAACAATTAAACACTTCAAACAGAATTTAAAAAACAACGGTTATACAAGCAAAGACCGGGAAAAGTACACAAAATAAGGCAAACAAGAAAGAAACGTGTTAAAACAACACTAAACCTTTCTTTTTTTAAATTAAAATTTTGCTCATGGTCTGCAAATAACAAGGAATCCACAGTAACTGGTAAATCCCAATGACTCAAGCCTTCAAAAGCAATCGTCAGACGGCGAGTGTTGGATTTTTCTCGACTATTTATACATATGGGCCAGTGGTGCATTGTGGGTAATCCATTCTGGCGGTTATTTTGGCGGGAATGACTTGTACTTATTTATTTAGGTTAATTTATTTTACCTGCTTTTTATTTTCATTTTTTATTTTATATTCATTTATTCTTTTCGGTTTTCGAGGTTTTATTAACGTAGTAAATAATTTGGGGGTTTGTTTAGGTCACTTATGTAATATTTTGTTGGGAAGATAAAGCTATTTATCACCAATTTTTGGATTGATTGCTGTGGTCTATTCTACTATTTTGTCAGGGAACAGTTTTTAATTTTTTTATTATTTTATTTATTTGAATTGATCATTTTTACTTTGTTTTTTGCTTATTTATGTTTATTTTTATTAACGAGAGCGATTTGTTAATTTATTTATTTATTAGGATTTATTTGTCCTTATTTATTTGCTTATTTTTTTATTTTGTGTATTTTTTATTTACTCTATTCGGTTTTCGATTTTTTTATCGTTATGTACCTATTTTGTCCTCCAATTTTGGGATTGATTGTTGTAGTCTATTCTAACGGTTGTCGCTCTTTAATTAGTAATTAAATTCTAATACATTTATTTGGAAAAATACCGTTTAGTCTATTAGTTATTAGAAGATCGAATGGTATTTTAAATCTATTAGAATAAAATTTAATTAATAAAATTGAATTATTAATATGTCTTGCACATGTTAAATTGACCCTTTTAGAGATTTTTTGTGTATAAAAATATGAATTAAGCGGATGAATCAAAATGCCTAATTTTTTTTATCAATGGAAACCCAGACGATTCACTTAGGTTGGTTAACAGATACCCTTTGTAAGCAACATATATTGGATATATATGCTCTCTAGGGAAATTAAAACTTAGCTACCCATAAATTAAAATAGATTTTCCTTACCCTAACTACTCATAATATCAATATTGTATACTCTTATAAATTAAGTAGATTTTTTAAAAAGTTTATTCCTACCATCGATTGACAATGGAACGAGAAATGGATTTTAGGTTTAATTTTAATAAATAAATTTATAAATTTAGTTTCAGTTTTGAAACATGGAAACTTTCTGTCTCGCGATGAAATCATATTTTTAAAATAAAATAATTTTTTATATTTGGCTCTCCTGCTTTGTATCGAGCACTGTTTTTTTGTAAAATAAAGATAACTGCAAAGAACACTGGAATATGAATCTTACTGTTCTTTCATATATATATATATATATATATAAATCAGTTATGCTTACATGAGTGGTAATGTTTTTGTTTTCCACAAATGAAAACATGAACAAAGTATCTAGTCTCATTATTCCAATACAAGGATTTTTATAGCTACTATAATTATCATTAATTAAACTGAAGACATTTTGTTTAAAATTTCCTTTCTTGAGCGCACAGACCGTTTTCCTTTACAGACTAGACTGCTCCTCCTTGGAGAGCGATGCACCAGTCTGAAATCTAAGCCTCCAAGACTGGACCTTCTTAGAAAACCTCTTTAGAATTATTAATTGTAACTCTTTACTTGCTCGACATACCGTCAGTCCATGAAGTGCTTTTGAAATGCACATACAAATAAATTAACTTTTAATTTCTCTCTTTATCTATCTATCTATCTATCTATCTATCTATCTATCTATCTATCTATATACCGTTGTGGATCAATAAACGCGTAACCAGGATACTATTATTAGCCGATTGTTTATCTGAAAATATCACTGAATAATACTTGATAACTTATATTTCTGAAGAAAGTTTGGATTAATTTCATTGAAAATGTTGGTGATAATGTCGAAAATAATTATTGTTGTGTAGATTAAATGCCTTTTCAGTCCTTAAAACTATGTATATCTATCTAGGTAGACAGCTAGCCAGCTATCTCTACCTGTTCATATCTATCTATCTATCTATCTATCTATCTATCTATCTATCTATCTCAGTTTGTACGTATCTATCTCAGTCTGTTCATATCTATCATTCTGTTCAGACCTATCTATCTATCTATCTATCTAAGATAGACACAAGAATTGACAGAAGGCTGACTCTCAGTTTCACGTCTCAAGCCATCTTCACAACGTATGTCTTGATTCTATAATGTTCTCCTTATACAGGAGACTTTAGTTTACATATTTATTTATTTATTTTATTCATTTACTTATGTCATTTTTTTTTGTTGTTTTTGGCGGGGGGAGCATTTCATCCCATACAAAACGATAATTCCAATAAGACGCATGGGTGTACTGGGAGTGAAAGAGAATAACACTGTTTAGTAGATGGAGAAGGTGCGTGAAATTAACAATAGAAAAAATTCTATATTGTCAGTAATTTTTTGTTTACTATATTTTTCTTCTTCTGAGTTTTGATATATGGGATGTAGTTTATAAAATAAAGAAATTTTACTTATTCTTATTCATCGATGGTGTGATGTAGGTAGCGTCGGATAATTTTTTTTCATGACCGCTTTTGAAAATGATATCTGGTCCTTAATTCACGGTGTTATCTTCTTTGAGAACGGTGAATATTGTTGATTTCTCCTCTTTCAAGTAAAGGTTCATTTTTTTCATTATTTTATCTCAAGCAAGGCAATAAAGCCACTAAGATACAAGAGGTTACTTAATGTTAGAGAGTAAAAATAAACGTTATTCACGACCGAGAACAATAAAAAACAGGAGTTAAGAAGACAGAAGATAACGATTGATTTTGCAGTTAAATTTTTAAAAATCAAATTTGACTGAGAAGCAAGATGCCGGAAGAGAATTCTACGGGCGAGAATTGCAATAGAAGAAACTATTAGATTAGAACTTACGGTTACATCTCTCGCTATTTCAACTGTAAATTTACGAGACTTTGCTACCAATCTAGCACTGCGCTTAAATACATAAAGTCTAGGTACCACACAGTAAAGTTCATCAGAAAAAATTTTCATGAAAGTATTTATTTAAAAAAAGGCACATAGAAGCTACATTACGGCTGTGAAAAAGAGACTGAAGTTGAGACGCCTTGTGATATTTCAAATTCTTCTTTGGATTTTATCATGGATTTCTATAACTATAGGACGATCACCAAAGCAGATGTAGCAGAAATATGCAAAACCCAGATGAATGGTAGACTTATAAATATTTAACATAGATTCTGCCGAGATAATTGTCTAGCACGACACAGAGAACCAACTTTCTTAGTAGCAGAGCTAGCAAATGGTTCAGCTGAAAAGGTCACTCCGACAAGGTGCAATGAATCACTCTCCTGTAGGTTAGCATCAGCCATGCTGATGGAAAGTAAAATGGGTTCTCTCAAGGCGATTAAAAGAGAGCAGTTTTAGAGTCAATGAAATTGAAATGCCATTCCTCGCCACAGTTAACAACAGAATGTAGGTCGTTTTTTTAAATCAGCTGATAATTAGACCTCATCGAAAAGATCAGGGTTACTAGTAATACAGTGTTAAATATTTGTGCCATCAGCATAGATACTAAGTAGAGAACTGTTGCCATCAGGAAAGTCGTTGATGAAATTTAAGAACAACTTTGGTTCAAGGATAGATGTCTGGGGAAGAGTGACAATTCAAGACAACTTTCATTTCGCGATTCGATAAGAAAGACGGAATCTGTTTATATATTTGTCCAGAAATACCATAAACTTTCAAGTGAAGAAGACCAATATACCAAAACCTGTGAAATGCCTTCGAGATATCAAAAGCAACAGCCCGAACTTTACTATTCTTATCGAAAACGTGACAACCTCTTTCAGATATAACTATTAATACATCGGCAGTTGGCATAGTAACCGCTGCGTAGATCGAGGGTAGTAAAATATTTATTGCCTTTGCCGATTTTGTTGAACAAGTGGTCGATCCTTGGCATTGGGTAAGGGTCAAGATCGACTAAGACCGTATTGAGAGTTCTTTTAAAGTTAGCAACGACACGAATCGATCCGTTTTTCTTGTGTACAGCAAATACAGGGCTATTGAAGCCTTTGGGGTCGCTGCAGTTTTCAGTGATACCTTCATCAGCCATACACTTAATTTCGGTATCTACGCCTGGCTATCGGGTGTTGTTTCTGGCTGCGAGGCCGTTGGTTGGTATGCGGATGGATCGGATGAATGTGCCTTTGCTGCTGCTTTCTGTGCCGATAATGTCAGCGTAGCGAATGAGTAAGTTTGCAGTGGCCACTAGTTCGTCTCGGTTTGGGTGGTTTGGTAGCGATAGCCCTGTGTTATGCTTTAGCCAGGTTAGCTTTTGATCCAGTGTCTGGATGTTCGGCTGTAATTCCATAGTAGGCTGGATGATGTCAGCTTGGGCGCCATATGCTGGATCGTTGGTTGACGATGACGGTGATATGATTGCGGCTGTGTGTGTTGTGTATCCTGAGGAAAATGTGCGTCTGAATTCTATAGTCGCATTTTGGTTGTCAATTAGATAGGAATCGAGCGTGTTGTGACATAGGATATTTTGGCCGATCAGGATCGGTGTGGTTTGGGTAGTTACCAGCATGTTAACCTTTTTGAATGTGGGTGAGTCTCGACTGCCGATGGTGAAGTCAGTTCGACAAGGGCGGTTGTGCTGCCGTTGATTCCTTTTACTACGACGTCGGAGCGGGTCATGAGTTTCTTGGCTTCTCTGGGTAACTGAGATATTAGTACGATGCAGGTGGAGCATCCAGAGTCTAGCATTGCGACGCCAGAGAAGGTGATGTCCCTGAAGTTCAAGGTGGACTGGACGAGCGGTGAATGGTGAGCGAGTCCTTGAAAGTTGAAGGTGTGATGGCTGACGTAGGGGCATGGCGAACGAAGCATCACATCTCGTCCTGCCCGAAGCGAAAATCCTGTTCAACATCATTTATGGCTTGTAATTTATCATTTGTTGCGGCGAGTGCGAGGTGGGTGGTGATATAGACAGTTGCGTCCATGGTGGCAGGGGCGACCTCTAAGGTAGTTCTTGCACATGCTGATTCGTGGTGTGTGCTGATGGTTTCTGCGTGTCGGATGGTGGCCATGTTCGGGAGATTTGGTGAGGCCCGTCTGCTGTGCGTTTGGTTGGCTGCTGGGTCGGAGTGGAGCGTTTCTTTGGTTTGACCGCTGTGGTTTCTGTGTGAAATACACAGTGTTGTGCGAAGTCGTGTCGTTGGATTTTACACCGCGATATATTTGAGGCTATGCCAATGGCTGAATAGTGGTTGTCCATTGTCTTGACGAGATCTGGGTAAAGATTTGAGTTCCAAATTTTCACCTTTTCGCTCATTAGCACAGCGCCGTATTTTTGTCTTTTTTGTATTTGTTTTTTATGTGGACGGCTGCCTCTCTAAGGGTGTTTTCGAGTCGACCCGCGTTAATTTTTCGCCGTCTCGCCGTTCCAGATCCCAGGCTTGACTGAGGTGTTGGAAGTTAGTCATCTGGCTTCCGTGGGCTCCTAATAAGTATTCCTTCAGTTGTTCGAAGGTGGATATGTCCTTTTTTGAGTCAACCATCTGTTGAAAGATACTTTGGTCCAGTAAATCTTTAGCAGACTTGACGAATTCGCATTCCAGGCTGGGATAGGTGCTGAGTTCTGGCGTGACGTGGATTGTTTATGCTTTGTTTGGGGCCGTGATAAATCGGTTCACGTCGTGTTCAGGGTGAAAAGATTTCTCTAGCTTCAATATGTCGCGTATGGTTTGTTGGCGCATCATTAAGCTGTAATCGCCGTTTGTTTGAGCGGTGGGAGGTGTTAAAGTAGTTGATTTTAGGGCAGTCAGCATGTCGTTTATGTCGGCTTGAATTTCCTGTATCGTGGTTTCGGAAGGCTGTGTCGGTCCCGTTTTCAAGTTGAATAGTAATGTTTTCTGTTCCTTGATGAGAGTAAATATATCGGCTCGGGTGAAGCTCATGTAGTCGGCCATATTTCTCTTGCTGTACGCTTCTGACACCAGTGTTATAGGCAAGCGTATGGTTGCAAGAAAGAAATACGACAACAGCAGAAATAGATTTACGTAGTTTATTTCAACAGGAACGTGAGGGTTTGGGACAGCTACCTTGTGGTATAGTTCATAAGTCGGCTTCGGATCTAGGTCGATCTTTCATAGTAGTTCACACTTGTTGACGCTGGTTGATGCTCCCCTGCTGACAGCTGCTGACCGCTCGACTGACCGTGACAGGTCTGTTCCCTGGACACCTGTTGACTGCCTGTTGAACTTCTGTGTGACCCCTTTTATAGCGTTTTTTATGTCTTAATCAGGCTCGAAAAACGAAGCGAGTATAATTAGGAGGGAAGCATTTTTATTGGACGAAAAATAGAACACTTTAAATATTATTTTATTTTTCGACCGGAACTCGTGTATCGGGAAGATTTGTAAACGAAGATAATGGTCATTTTGTGACGGGGCTTTGTCCCGTTCACATACGGCTCTCGCTCTTGAGTATTTGCCTGTAAATCAGCCGAGATATGTCTTATTTTATTTTATAACACAGGGATACCATTATGTTTACATGATCTGAGGGGATGTAGCTTAGAAATGATAGGAGATACCATGGAGGCGGTGATATGCATATCACTCAATATGGACTCAGTTATAAGTTAAAATCAAGCAAATTTACTTCAGATGAGTCAAGAGTAGAATTTGTAGAGAATTACGAGCAAAACATTCTGATTTATCAATAGAAGATGACATCTCAAATCGAGAGATGAAGGAGAGAATATTTACTCTTATTTAAAACACTATTACAAAGCCACCAATGACCACGAGGTCCAAATTTGTTAGAAACTACGAGATGTCTCATTCCATCCACAAAGATTTTCATTGAGGACACATTTGCATTTGTTCCGATAGACTTCTTTTGTGATCGGAACTATCACACTGGAACATCTGGAAGAAAAGATTCCCGTGGGCTATAGCGGCAATGCAGGAAAAGTGAATCGAGAAGATTGTGATTTCATCTGGTATTTCCGAGAAAGAACAGAAACATCGATGTCGGGTTTAATCCAAGAAGAAACCTTTTTGAAACATTTCTCAAAAAAGGAGGTTAAGAATTTCAATCCAAGGAGCTATTAACCCATTTCTCTTCTCACAGATATGGTAAAATAACAGAGCACAATGGAGTCTCTAGCCGGGTTTGGCAACCTGTATAGAAGGTCAGCAACACTGAATGCAAAAACGTATGTGAACCTGTTGGGAGAAATACTTGACACTGTAACATATTGCCACTCAGTAAAAGTTGAAGTATAAACTAAAAGTTAACTCTGTCGGTGTTAAAAAAACACATATTGACCTGAGCTGATGACCATAGGAAATAACGGTGAAGATGAAGGTGAGAACGCACACTTATTACCTGTGTGGTTTCAAATCGAAACAGCTCTGGTGTTGATGAAGAAAAGTTAAAAATGGCTGTGTAGAAAGGCACAGGACATTCAAACGCCTGTTTGAAAAATATCAAATAACAATAACAGTTATTTAGCCTCGAATACAATGAAACGCTTTATGCAGTGAAATAGTTTCGATTTTACCGTTTGCTGCCCACTGACATTCACTCTACTTCCCGATACTAAATGTAAGGGTTTTGTTTTTAAACTGAAAAGGGTTTTTTTTTATTATTATTTAATGAATAATCTCCAAAATTTTTAGGATGTGTCCTTGGTGCAATGACTAGCAACTCAGAATGAGGAATCGGGAAGACAAGTTGCAATTCAGGTCGAGTTTGTTACGTTCACTTATGTGCAAACACTCTTGAAAAATGTATGAATTTATATTTCTACCTACAACTACGGCTGAAATACTAATAATTGTCTGTAAAAATTACTGTTATCTCTAAAGAACTGCTGAGGAAATACAGTAATTCATCGATTAATGTGCATTTGATTAATGCGATTTCGATTAGTGCGCTAAATCTTTATATACCAAAATTCCTATCTATTCTCGAACACGTGCCATATGCACAGTTCTTGGTGAATTACTGTTCATAATTTTGAGTGTATTTTCTCAAGTTTAAGTTAATTTTCTACACTCCTTTATGAGATTATTAACATTTTAATCTCGGTTTCTTTTGTATCAAATCTTGATTGTTTTCAATCGAGATAATTATAGTGTTTAGAATTGCCCGCCATAAAATCTAATAGATGAAAAGGAACGTGAAGAAAATATTGCTACGCTAATTTTCGAGTGGAAAAATGATTACTTGACTTGAAAATCAGTTGTCGAAATCCTGGCTTTTTGAACAGCGACCACATGTGCCGCTGTGAATACGAACGTATATCTATGGCATGTAATATGGGATGTGTTATAATTAGATTTAATATGCGTATTTTGAGCTTCACTTCCTAGCGATTTAAGGATCAGCTGTATAATTATGAAGCTGATAATTTCATTTTCAAATCCAATTGTTTGCCTTATGGATTATCTGATGAATTTTTCTTCCCTTAAGCAAACAATTCTTGTGAACCAATTCATATTTTATGCTAGAAATTTTTCGCGGGAATTTGAATGACAGGATTTTCTGTCCGCTTGCCATTTCCACCGTATTCTTCTTGTCATCTGGATTGTATTAATACTTTTGAAATCATTCAAGCAACTTGCAAGTCTCTTCCGAATTCGCCAGAAATAATGAGCTTTATTATTTCCTTTTTTCGAATATCTTAAGAAACTTAAATAATTTCACAATTGTTTTTTAAAGGTTTACTGAAGGCACAGTGTTATTAGACAATATATCCATCTCTTTTGTACGGTTATGTGATTTAGTATTTTGTGTGTATGTCCGCTCCGTTAATCATAACGTCTCATAGGAATTTGATTTTTTCCTTATATTTTACGGTTTGTAACTATACAATTGGTTTGTATCCTTAATTCCTGGCAATTTAATAATTACCAGTGAATCATTTCTCTCACCCCGTTATATATACTTTTTACTCCTTTACATTAATATATTTTAGGGCTAACATGAATTTAATCCACATATTTCTTTTCTCATATTTGTATCATTCTCAAAAAACTCAATAACAATAAAGTTAACTTGCCCATTCCACTGATTTCAATGTTGAGGTCGCTGTAGTTAAGTGAGTTCTTTTCTCACCAAAAGGATGAGAGTGAGCTTTTTGAGCTGCCCTGCCTCCGTAATAACCATTAGACTCATCCAACTGCTTTCGAATGCACTGTTCTCAGATTGATACCTAAGGACTCTGAAATGTTCGTATTGGACATCCGGGCCGGAATGCCAAGCAGTACAAGAGGTCGTTCCAAAATTTCTGGCGGTGTGAATGGTGTCATGTTGTACTTTTTCTTACAGATGGTGCACAACTGATCCTCCTATAATGTGTAGTCGACAAAATCAAAAACAAAGCGCATGCGCGAAATTAAAAATATAAATTACACATCGTACACACACACACATACAATATATATATATATATATATATATATATATATGAAGAAATATAGTTTTAAGGTATGCTATATTTATGGAATAAATTGCTCAGTAACAGAGATAGAGGGTATGTAAATATAAAAGTGAACATTGAAGTCAACACTCAAAAGCGACAAGCTGTTTGATGCTAGACGCAATCGTCAGGCCTGACGATTGCGTCTAGCATCAAACATCCTGTCGCTTCTGAGTGTTGAATTCAATGTTCCCTTATATATATATATATATATATATATATATATATGCATAAATATATATATATATATACTTAAGCACAAATATCGGTATCTACGAAGCATTTGTCCCACCCACCCTTTTATATTGCTCTGAAACGTGGACCACCTATCGAAGGAACATTAGGTCTTAGAGGAATCTTGGACATCAGTTGGCTGTCTTGTACACCAGACACAAAAGTCCTTCAGCGCCAAAACATAACCAGCATCGAGAATAATAAATGCGCTGACAGGTCATCTAACTCATATGGAGGATGACAGATTGAACAAAATATTTTGATGGTGAGCAGGAACAAGAACTTAATGTAGAAGTTTGGGAAACTGTTGCTGGAGATAGATCTGCCTTGAGAAGATTGATGTTTGCCGCGGCTGTAAGAAATGTTGTAAAAGTGAAGTTGGCCTTAAGAATCACTTACAGGGCCATAGCAGAGATTTAGATCGGATAAGAATAATTGAATATATATATAATTTTGAATGCAAGTATATTGGATTATAAAAATGACATGGAGTAACCAATATATTTATTATATAACTGATATACAAGAGTTCAATTTATTATCTAAGCTTTTGCTATTTCCTACAGGTATCTCTTTTGTTGACGGTGGACCCTCATAATGCTGTGGACTCCAAAAGAAATTGTACGGCTCTGTAGAAGTGATAATGGCACATGATTGACTTCTGAAAATATCGAAACTCTTCTAAATGTGAAAAAGCAACTTTGATATGTTACGATAAATCATGTCCTGCCTATTTAACATATATACCAGAAACTAAGAACGTCAAAAGAGTCAGGTGTGAAAAACTTTACTGAAAACTTTGAAAATACTGCTACATCTGACAATTCCTTACATCCGGTTGAAGAAAATAATACAATACTTCCTAACTATTTGCATTAAATCCTTAAAGACGATAGAAGTGATGTGGTAGACAAAAATTTCATAATAATCTATTTCAGCTTTTTTGCAAGTAACCATTTGCAACAAATTTAGCTTTAAACTGTTCATTACTAGTGTTATTAATTCTAATAGTCTAAACCAACCAATAGCCGACGACAGTTGACCAGCTGGAAGTTTCGTCAATTCATATGTATTGTTCGTTTTTAGAGGCATTTTTTTTTCAATAGTCTCACGCAATGTTATAGAGTCCTTTGAAGTAATAGCTTCAATATAAGAATTTGGTATATATTTCACCGAACAGCAAATTATTAAAACCGTAATCAGGAATTTTTCGAAACCTGCTTGGATATCGTATGTCGGGTATTTTTTAACTAAGATTATCCGCTGCATTATCATTTGGACGTGTCGATTGTATAGTTTGACTTCCTTGTTTTTCGTCCAAAGATGATTTTTTCTTCAAATATTTGGGAAAAAACTATGGAGATACAAACACCCATTTTGCATGCAACGGTTTTAAAATGATTAAAGTTTTATCTAAGAAAGGCGACAAAAAAGAAGAAAATTTGGTAAATTGAATCACGGATGTAATATTCAAATCTTAGATAATATATTGAACTCTTGTATATATGTTATGTAATATATATATATATATATATATATATATATATATATATATATATATATATATATATGGTACACTATGTCATTTTTATAATCTAAGATACATTCATTTAAAATGTGTTTCAAAATTATGGGAAGCCATATATATACATATATATGTATATATATTTCCAACTATAGGTGAATAGCACAGTGGCTCCATCCTATATAGATACATACATACACACACACACACGCACGCAAGCACACACACACACACACACATATATATATATATATATATATATATATATATATATATATATATATATATATACAAGAGCCAAAACTCCGATTAATTTCAGAGACCGATGCAATTTGTGCATTATGGAAAAAATACTAATTATAAAACATAAGGATCCGGACATACTATTGAACAGACATAATGAGTTGATTTGTAAATGTAGGCATAAAAATCACCTCATTTTAAAAAAGTATGTGTAGATATATAAATAGAAAATATAAATTGTTTTAAATGAATATATGAAAATACTGACACTGTGCTCTTTGATAAATGTGTTGTGGAACTTAAATTTTTTTTATATGTGAACTTATTTAGATATATATATATGAACATTATAGATAAGGGTAACTATGTATTTATATTGTGGACACATATGTATGGTAGTATGGATATATATATAAATAGATATACACATGTGTGAGTATAAATATACTAATATGAGGCATGTTTGAATACTGAAAATTTTTTTTTTTTTAACGTGTATGCTGCATGGGTGTGGATGTATATGTATAAATGTTTTTATGTTTGTTTTGTATGTATATGTATATTATATGTGTATGTACGAATATATGTGTGTGTACATGTACTTAAATATGTGTGTTTTTATGGATTTAACTACTTGTAATCTATATATGTATATAGACGTAATTACCTTAGAATTAATATTTGGAAAATATACATATGTATATGTATGTAAATGGGTGTATAACAATGTAATATAAATACATATACATGCATGTGTGAATAATTGTAGAAAATATTCTTTATATATATATAATTGTGTGTATGTATGGTGGTATGTGTATATATATATATATATATATATATATATATATTCTTTTTATATCTTTTTTTGTATGTAGGGTTTTGTGCTTATATATGAATGTATATGTATTTAAGAGTGTGTATGTGTATATGTGTATGTCTCTATATATATGTATATATATATGGATGATTAAATGGTTAGATTAATTTTTTGATATATAGATTTGTATATGGATATATGAATTGTATATGTATGTATATGTGTATGTATATATGTATATATATATATGGATGTATATATGTGTGTGTGTGTATGTATATATGTATATATATACATATATATATATATATATATATGTGTGTGTATGTATATATGTGCGTACGTGCATGAATTGATTTTAAATGAAATATTGGGTCTTTCTAATGACATTTTAAATTTACTATTCTTAATTTGTAATATCCTTCTTTTGTAATATTCTATAGTTTAAATTTTGTTTTCTTCTGAAGGGAGTTTAATTTCTAAATTGATAATTTAAATTTAAATATAGCATTCTTTGACTATTAATAATAGTAATAATATTAGCTAAATTCCTTTAAAATGAAACACTTCCGAAATCACATAAAATTAAATTTTAACCGTGGAATTTAACCAAAATCTATATATATTTCAAATATTAAAATATAAAGATTGTAAAATGTATATATAGTTTATGTACGAGGATAAATGAATTTTTGTGTTAATTATCTCAAGTGTTTCTATGTTTTTTTTTTGTTTTTTTTTTGGGGACTTGTTAATGATCGTATGTATGTAGGGATTCACATGAATACATTTGTGAGACATATATGAATAAATGAAAATTAATATTACCCTCAAATACTATTAAATAATGAAACCTAATCTTTAATTTAGTTTACCAACATAATAAATAAATTACATTCATAAATTAATTTTAAATATTAAAATAGATGTTATTATTTTTTTTTTTTTTTTTATATATATATTGTGGAAATACAATTAGTCGGGTGAATAAACTATTAAAATTTTAAATATTTCTTTATGTCCTAGATAAATATGTTTATTACAATAATAGTTATATTTAGTCCTGAAACTATTTACTTAAAAAATTAAAGATTTAAGTTAATAACAAAATTTTTTTCAGACTTCAAATTTTCTATCAAACATTGTAAACTATCTTTTACATAATTTTGTTGAAACAAAATTAAAACAACTCCATCTCTCTTTCCCCCTCCCCTATCTCTTTACCATAAGACTCACTTGTATACATTTTCTACAATTCATTTCCGTTTTATTAACCATCTAAAGAGGTCAAGGTTCTGTCACTCCTCCTACTCCAATATAAAACATACTTAAGAGAGATATAAAATTAACCCCTCCCTATAATTTATATTGCCTGTTTAACTACCACTCTCAACCACCTCTATTAAATTACAAAAATTACACTACCCACCAATTTCTAATCCCATTTTTCCTCGCAATTCGTTGTTGGAAGTTTTACCTGATGATCCTGAATCCTTAAAAAAGGATTTAGGTGAAATAAATTATCGTAATGGTACCTTAAAGTGGTTTGTTTTTCATTACATATTAGCTCTGTCCTCACATTGAGCTCTCAGGATTTCATCCTCTTTGGATTTACCAATTCGGTTTACCAAGTTCCTTATAACTTTAATTATATATATATATATATATATATATATATATATATATACTACGAATGTCCGAATGTTCTGACTCATTTAGGAAAGGTATGAATCCATGTCTTCTCCCTCACTACAGCCAGCTATGTGTAAATAGCAGGACAGACTGGGTCCTATAAACTTGACTGACAACCAGTCTAGGAGAAGGACAACTCTGAATTCAAAACCTGCGGGAGGGTCGTTTGGAAACCATATGGCATATTGTGCACTAATTTTCTGTATTCGGCTCTCCCAAAAAGCGTGGTTGGTTCTGCACAAGCCTTCACCACTAGAATCAAATGAAGCGTGTGGGTAGTCTGGCCGTTGGCTCTAAAAACTGAGCTACATATACCTGTTATAAGTGTTTTTAAATATATTACCATCGCAACACCGAAATTGCCATGTTTCAATACTGAAACTTCAATTCAAATTCAATAATAAAATTAAATGGTATAAACTCTGAATTATAAATCTCATTGTTCTTTCCCATTATTTCAATATATATATATATATATATATATATATATATATATATATATATATATATATATATATATATTAAATAAAAACAGTCCACTTTAAGGTTCCATGTAATAAATTATTTCACCACAGCCCTTTTTTAAAGACTGCGGTTCATCACAATTTACTTCCAAACAAAAAATGAAAAGAAAATTTACACATTTTTGACAGGCCGTATTAAAACATATATATATATATATATATATATATATATATATATATATATATATATATATATATATATATTGAATAAGCGTTGGAAAACTGAAACTTAATCAAATCCATAAGTTAATCTGGCATTTTTCGTGTTTGATAAAGCATGTGTGTAGACCAGCATTCTGTGAAATAATTTTTAAGGAACAACCAATATGGGAAAAGATGTTCGTCATCACCATTTTGTCTACGGTAGTTTTATTTAAAGCTCGACAACAAAAAAAAAACGAAGAAAATCTAGCGATTTGAGTCACTTACCTATAATAATCTTCTTTACAGTAGATGTTTCCATTTCGAGAAAAGCAGGTGAGATAAGAGTCTAACCTCAGTTTGCATTCACAGCACTTGAGACACGAAGCATGCCACTGGCGGTCGGCAACCATTAGATAGTACCTATCCATTATGCGACAGCCGCAACCGGCACAGATCCACAAGTGGGGCGTCTCCTCGGCGCCCTGGGCATGATGGTGTGGGCTGTCCGACATGCTGAGCTGATCCTGAAGGAAAGAAAAAAAGAATGTTTTTACTCACCTATAAGTCAAGGCTTTAAAAATGAGTTCATATAAACCTCTTGTCGACTTGAAAATGGGCAGAATCCCGTAGGCTTGAGAGGTACAATAGGAATACATCAAAAAATATTCATCAGATATTACTCAGAAATGATAATTAATCTTAATCGTGAGAATAGCTGTTTCCATACAACAAATATTCGACATTCATTGAGTGAACATTATTTAAATACGGACTATTGTCCTCATCATTTTTGTTGTTATCACAACCCTTCGGCCGATGTACCCTCCGACCGTTATCAGGTTTATGTAGATTCGGATAAGTTACAGTTTTTTTTTTAACAGAGCTCTTTACTTCATCTACGAGAGTAGAGTGTTCTCATTTCAGAGTCCATGTCTAGGGATATCTCGTGTAGTTGCTATTTTTAACAGTGTTCATTTATTGCTCAATCCACTGAATCCATGTCCTCTTTGCCTGAACAAAGGATTGTCATCAAATTCACGAACCAAGGCTTTAATCCACTATGCTATTAGCTCATATATATATATATATATATATATATATATATATATATATATATATATATATATATATATATCAAAGTGAAAAAAAAATTGTGTGACGCGTTTCGCTCGGTAGGACTTCATCGGGCTAGGATAATGTCGATGCGACTGTACATGCGCGCGAACCATAAATTCTGGGAATTTTATTTAGCATTTTATTTTTTTATTTTTTCATTGAAATCCTAAGAGACGGAACGCGTCTCACGCTTCTTTTTCTCCTTTGTCGTACATATTTACTTAGAAACTGATTCTTGATACATGAAAATATATATCGTTATCCAATATATATATATATATATATATATATATATATATAAATATATAAATATAAATAAAAAGAAAGAACAGTAAGATATATAATCCGGTGTTCTTATAGATATTTTTATTTTTACAAAATAGTACTCAATGTAAATTTACAGAGCATTAATATTATAAATTAACTGATTTAAAATATGTTTTTTCGCTACACAGTAACAACCATAATGGAAGCTAAAATATTCAAATTTAATTTGTAATTAAACTAAAAACAATTCCATTTCATCCTCAAGGGAATTTTGGAGTCAAAAATTCGCTTGAGGATGAAATGGAACTAATGTTTATAATTTAATTACAAATTAAATTTGAAGCTTTTAGCTTCCATTTTTGAAACATGGTTATTACTGTGTAGCGAATAAACCATATTTTAAATCCGTTAATTTATAATATATATATATATATATATATATATATATATATATATATATATATATATATATGTGTGTGTGTGTGCGTGTGTGTTTATATATATATATATATATTATTTTTTTCTGTTACTGTGTAGGTTGACATATTTATATTTATTTTTATGTGTGTGTATATATGCATATCCGTATATGCGTATATGTGTATGTATATGTGTATGTATATATACGTATGTATATAGGTATATATATATATGTATATGTGTATATGTAATTATGTGTGTATGTATATTTATGTATGTTTCTATTTGTAATGATGTATGTATATTTATATATATTGTTATATATGTGTACTCATACGTAGATAAGTATATATGAGATATTTATATATATTTGTGTGTTTTCTTTTTTATATATTATCTCTTTTATTTTAAGTGTTAACATTTTGCCTGTACATTTGAATTTGGTGTGTTTTTTATGTGTGTTTATGTGTATATATTTATGTTCTATCCATTTCAATATATTTTAGTGTCTTTTTTCCTTTCCGTTGTTCATTGACGAATATTAGTTTTTCTATTCTACCCCTATTAAATTTTCTCTATTGAACCATTTTTATCTATATATCTTTGCCTGTGGAAATCATATTTTAATAGTATGTTTGAATCCGTTTACTAACACTTTCAAATTTGAATATTTGTTGGTCTGTATATGTGTGTATCTTTATTAAGGTATGTGTGTATGATCGCTTATTTCATTGTATATGTTGTCTGTTTTTTTTGTGGGTCGTGGATATCTATTTCCTGTTTCGTTCGTGTTTTGGCGTGCTTATATAACTAAATATGTGTACGTGTTTGTGTATTATAATCTGATTGTGTATGTAATGACTTTTGCAAGATTTCTTCCTCCCTTGCCCATATCACGACTTCAAATGCATTTAAGTTGTAACGAAGCTTTGCATCAACATTAGATTTTAACGTTTGCCTTTCAATTAAAACAAAATAAATAACAAAATATATGTATTTTCCTCGGTTTCTTCTTTAAATAATTTTATATTTTAAGCATCATACAGATTCAATTTAAAATTTAAAATTGGTAATTTTTAATTTTCAGTTTTATAGTAAAATTTCATATTAATTAGTTAGAATGATTTCTATTTTAGTTTAATCTTAACATTAAGGCATTAATTATTAAAACCAAGGTACGTTGTCAAGTTTTTTGACTTCTCATATACTTGTATTTTGATTGGTCATTGCTGCTTATGTAACAGCGTTTCCCCTATCGAGGGGTGTTTTTTTCGATTTGAACCTTTTAAAACTCTTCATTCTACATTCAACACTCTCAGTTGATAAGACACCAGAAGTGTTGAAACAGAATGGTTGTTTTTGTAGTGATTTTATACCATATTTATATTATTTTCGAATGAATTATATTTGTTCTACTCTGTATTGAGCACTCTTTTAAGTATAGTATTTTTTGGTTATTGGAATTTATTTCGTATATATCTTTCCTATACTTATATATATATATATATATATATATATATATATATATATATATATATATATATATATATATATGCCTTAAGCCTACTATTGAGCGTCTTCTGTTGTCAAACAATTTGTTTGATTTCATGAGAACCTCACCAAAAGTTCAACAGACAATTCTTAAACCGTTTTCTTTAGCAGAACATATTTAATTGAAGATTTTCTGCCCCTCTCTTTCTCTCTCATTTCACTCCATGCAAGGCAACAATGCCACTAAGACTCGGGGTGGTGTTTACTGAGTGTGAAAGAATATAAATAAAAGAAAAAATATTATCAGAAAGAGAAAGTAACAGAAAATCTAATATTTCTATGAAGTATTTACCGCTTTCCATTTACAGTGTAACCCGGATATAAGAGAGTTGTCAGGACCGGAGAAGAAGTCTCTTATATCCGGGTTTGGTCTATTATATATACATTAACACAGGCTCTAATTTGGGACCAGATAAAAACTCTCTTATATCCGGGTTTCCTTTATATCCGGGTCTCTTATATCCGGGTTACACTGTATATGAATATTTCTTATCAGGAAATCACAGACACCATCGATATTAATTGCTGAATTGATGAGAAAAAAAACATTAAACATTATTGACTGAAGATACAATTTATCCACTGGACATTAGCAATGAGAATACTTTAAATTTTGTACTTACTAATTTTAACTGAGGTGCGTGGGGTAAATTCATTGACAGTTACATTTGTGGGAAATTAAAAGGAGAATAATGATTATCCCGGAAAATCAAAGACGGAGGAAATGGAAGTTCTAGTCAACACGGACAAATTAAAATTTCATAAAAGATATCGTCTTAAAGCTTCAAGAGATAAGCTGTTTTTCTCATTTTCCTTTTGGATCCCAACACGACACCCACCAACAAGTGAACACGGGACATTCGAACATCACCAAAGAAATATCATACATCATCATTATCACCGAGTGTGGGCAAAGAGGTTGCTGCGCAAAGAAACACTTGTCATGTTCCCTCCATATGTGAGTTATAAGCCGGTGAGGTTTTCATTCATGTGTAGCGTGTCTGGGGCAATTAAACCTACTGGTGTCCATCTCTCAACAGACCAAATTCCCTCTAAGTTTAAGGCTTGGCTTGGTTACAGATACGTGACGATTGTTCTATCAGGGGAATCCTCCAACCTTGCCGTTGACATTAGTCGAGGAAAGTCTCCTCACCAGGCATGTCGGTCACCACCGCATTGGCTCTATATATGGCTATAGAGTCTAGTGTACTAGATGATATTTGAACCCACAAAAAGAACCATACGCCGTTTGATAGGTTTTGGATTAAATCCTGCTGGCCGTCTGCACCAAAAAAAAAAAAAAAAGCCTAGTGGGCGAATTGGTTTCAGGCATTGATGATAAGGGAAGCACGGTGGAATAATGGAAAACGGAAGAAGAAAACGCAGAGCCGTGTTCGAGTTCCAGTCGAGTTCATTATATTCACTTACGTATTAATTCCATTGGAAAGGGCATTAATCTGTCTCCTCCTCCAGCTATGGGTAAATAGCATGAGGGATTGGGCTCCATAGCCTTGGTTGTCAACCAGTCTAGAAGAAGAAAAACTCTTAATCGAATCCACCCTGGAGTGGACTGGGCTCTGTCAGGGTGTCTTGCTCATGACTCACCACTACTGCTAAAGCTGCAGTAGATGTCGTGCCCCAATGACCCTACGTGCTGGGATTCGCAACAGGGAAAACGTGGAAAATAGTACTAAGTTACAAGGTACCAATAGCACTAACGAACCTCTAATAAATGACCTTAGAAAACAAAAAAAATTATTTATAAAACAAATTATTTGTAATGGCTGATGGAATACATTGTAAAATTTATGTTCAAATTCTACCGGTAAATGAAACTTTAATGAAAACTAGTGTGTGTGTGTGTGAGTGAAAGAGAGAGAGAGGAAGAGAGAGATAATGAGTGTGCACGTGTGTATGTGCGTGTGTGTGTGTGTGTGTGAGAGAGAGAGAGAGAGGGAGCGTGCGTGTGTGGGTTTAGGTACGGAAATTAAGAAGGGAAATTAACAAAATCACTTGAAAATTATATTTACCTTCTGTGTCTTGTCTCTTCAAGACGTATGCGATCATGGCCCTCTACAATGTCTTATCACTTTGCTGAAGCTCTCTCAGTATGTTATGCGTTGTTTTCCTCTGTCCCTCTTATCCTCGATCTGTCCTGTGAGTATTTGTTTTTCCAAACCTTCTTTCCTCATTATGGGATTTTCTAAGCGTAGCTTAGATGTGGCACAAGGCCAAAAATATGGAGCACCCAGTCAAAATCGAACTCACTACTCAGTTGTAATTGTTTTAGCACGACTAGCTTGCTAATCATTGCACCACATCGAAGTGACCCCCGCTTTCTTCATTATGTGCTCAAGAAATTTCAACAGTCTCTTCCTGATATTAAGTATAAGTTTCTTTTTTGTTTCCAATTTCTATAAAACTCATGTGCGGTTCAATATATCCTAAGCATCCTTCTGTGGAACCACACTTCTGTTACTTCAAATTTCTACTTTATCTTGTTCAGCATTCACTGCCATACAGGACGACTGATATTATGTAACAGTTCAGTACTCTTTTCTTTGTATCTAGCAACATTTTTCTGTTTATTAATACTCTGCTTAGTTTTGGAAGGCACCTTTCCCCTTCCCAATGCGGCTTCGGATTTCATTGTCGCACTTTCCTTCTTCTTAAAAAATCAATGGAAAGTGATCAACGGGGACCCGAGAACTAAACAAGTTACATGAAATATCAAAGAATTGCTTAAACGACAAAAATAAGTGAAATGGCCACACGGCAAGTAGGAAGGTAACAGATAACCTCAAAGTTTTCTTGATTAGGGTCAAATGGAAAGAAATTCCAGTTAATTCAAAATCACAGTAGTCACGGGTAAAAGTATATATGTATGAAGATTGCGAACAGTTTGTAAAACTTCAGGCAGATGAAATAATTTTGCATCGGGGTGGTAAGGCTTAGTGTGATTATCAGATAAGGTTAATAAGTGTAGACAGATTTACCTGTAAATCTTCACTTGTTCTTTTGAACAGTTGCAGATGTTTATCCCTTGTTTCCCGTTGAGGATTGTGTTTCCGGTTCATTCTAAAGTTAACTTCAACTCCATACTTCTGTCGTCTCCGCCTAAACTCTGGAATTTTATTTAATAATTATTTTTTATTCATTTATTTACTTATTCCTTAATAGGAGTAGATAGATTCACTTATCGTCCGGTTAACATTACTCTCCGGAATTTTAAACATGAATAGAGGTTTATCTCTTGTTTCCTGTTTAAGATTGGTTTATCCGTTCCTTCTAAAGTCTTCTCATTCTCTTCTTCTCCCAATAACCCGTTGCATCTTAGCGGCATTATCACCTTGCTTAAAGTGAATTGATTAACAAATAAAATAAAATAAAATAAAGTTGACTGATTGATTATCTATTACAGTTTATCAACAATTTGTGAGTTATTTAAAGTTGAAACATATTCGGAATTTAAAAATAATTCTTCTCCGGATGACTATTGCATTAATTTTTTTTTTTTTGATAGTGATTTTTCTACCATTTAATCCACAGCTAGGAGCAAGTAAATAAAATTGGAAGACTAGGAACTAAATTTAATTATGTTCATTATACTAGTAATAACAGAAAGAGTGTGTATACAATTCTCTTGCTAACTGTTATCTTGTGTTTGAAATCATTTTTTGTACGGCCACATCACGTTGAAACATCATTTCCCGTAAGATTGTCGAAGTTAAGCAATGTCAAGCCTGGTAACTACCGAGAGGTTTGACCGCTGGAGAATATCAAGAGCTGGAATATATGTATGAAGTATGGTATAATGAATAATGGCTCAGAATTGTTAAATGGAGAGCAGAGATCCAATCCCGTTGGATTCGTCATATTCACTTCCGCGCAAATGCTCTGGGAAAAGTATGAATCCATCTCTTCTCTACCCCAGCTACGAACTAATTAGTAAAACTTGTATCAGTAAAACATTATTAGCTAAAAACAAAATCTTTCAGTCTAAAACTGCTAGCTCTAAATAACCTCCAAAGTGTTGATAAACCGTAGAAAAACGAATCAGTCACTCAATTTCTTTCACTAGTTTAGACCATTCTGTAGGTTTAATCCTCATCATCATTATCCCCTTCATATTGCATTGGCAAGGAGGAAGTTCTATTCAGAGAGCTTCTTCCAAAGAATCGCTACTTTGTGGAACAGACTCAAGAGCGGATGCTTTCCTGATCATTGCATTTGTTAATCCTCCTTTTGCATCCATACAACTACTTTCTCCTGTAATCGTGTCTTGTGTAGCTCTCAGGATTTGTAATAAGAGAACACTTGTCAAAAAATGAGTAAATGAACCATAACCCAATTGGTTTTGGTGCCATTCCCAGCTCTCATCCGGAATCTGGACTTATACAAAGAAATATCTTAGAAACCATCAATTACCCTATTTTCTCGTGTATAATACGAGAAATTTTAAGCGAAAATCAAAGGCGAAATGTGGTGGTTCGTAATATACACGTTTTCAGAAATGTTTATTGCTTAAAAAACCCTCTTATTTGAAACAGCAATTCCGAACCCTTATTTATTATATCATTCGCTCGCACATCCCAAGCAGTCACCCATCTACGTAGTGACCAGGCTACAAAGTTGCTTAACTTCTATCGACCATTTCCAACCGTTTTCTCAAATCAATGATTAAAAACGACTTGAAGCGAATAAATCCTCTCGTTCATAATGAAAGCAACCATTTTTTTAAAGAAATGGCGGTTCAGAATCGAAAAGAACAAAATCAACATAATTTGTACAACCAGAATGGGTAACACATGGTGATTTTCTAAGCGTAACTTAGATGTGGCACAAGTCGGAAAGTATGCGGCACATGTGAGGATAGAACTTAATATTTATTCATTAATAATTGAACTAGCAAGACAATCTTGCTAACCAGTGCACGACGGTGAAGCGTCCCAGCACATAGAACTACAAATAATGATATAATCAAAATGTTGATTTTCCACGGTACCTTAAACAAAACTTAGGAAGGCATGAACTGAGTAATAGAAAGCTAGCAAGATAGATAGATAGATAGATAGATAGATTACCATAAATTTGAGACACAGGCGAAAATGAAAAAAAAAATGATATAATTGGTTATTAAAACAAAAGAAAAGGGATAACAATTGAAATAAATTAATTAAGTTCGGTTTAGGCAAAGAAAATGCAATGGCGAAAAAAAAAGTAAAGATGCATTCCCCACTGTAGCGATTGATTCATTGGTTTTTGGCAATGCGCGTCAGTAGCTACTCGTATGCCTGTGTTTGGATGTGTAAGTGTGTGTGCGCGCGCGCCGTGAGGTGAGTTAACTTCCCAGCTACCTACCCACCGCAAACTCCACGCTTATGAATACCCAACCCCTTTCCTGCCTGTAACATCTTTCCCCACCGTTGCTGTTACGATGTCAGCAGAGACTGGGGTTCCCCTTAGTTTTCCGCTTGCTACTTCCGTAATTGGGACTACACACACACACACGCGCGCGCGCACACACACGCACACACATACATACGAATAAACTCGGACGCACCCACTCACAGAACAAGCATAATAAATAAATAAATTTGAAAATTCGACTAATTAGTTTGAAAATAACAAACTCGTCAATGACACACGCGTCGACTTCAGGGAAAGGAGCAATGAGTAAGGAAGAGTTTGGCAAATGATTGTCGCTGCCGTGCTACACCACCACGAAAAAAAAAAATTAGCGAAGGAAGAAGAGGGAAACTTTTCTAAGAGAAAATGAGAACGATAGATAGCAAGTGAAAAGTAGATATAGAACGCGAGAAAGAATGAATTACACAGGGAGAAAAGCAAGAAAGAATTTATCCTCCCTATGCTGACAAGGCGAAAGCAAAAAGAAACTAGAGAAATATAAAATCGAGTTGAAGGAGGAAGTAATCTTTTCTCTCTCCCTTATCTTATTCAATAAATCTAATCCTATTTATCAAGCTGTTTAACTATATATCGCAGTTCGTCGATTGTAAATATATCTACGTTAGTCTGTTCCTTGAGAGCATATAGACATGAGAATCAGACGAAATTAGAAATTTAATTATCTGGAAAGCGTTAAAACAGACAACGGAAAGAGTGACACAGAAATCCGAAGAAGTCTGTATTACGATATAGTGGTGTAGCTAGAGTGTGTGCCGCCCGCCGGGAGCAGAGATTATGTTCGGGACAGCCCATGAGTTTGCCGCCAGTCACCCTGCCCCAACCACCACAAAAATAAAGCACATTGTACAGTGGCTCCCTCCGATCTGTCTCTCTCTCTCTCTCTCTCTCTCTCTCTCTCTCTCTATATATATATATATATATATATATATATATATATATATATATACTAATTATACGCTTAGGGCAGACTGGGTCCTATAGCCTTTGTTCTTGAACGGTCTATGAGAAGAACAATCCTAAAGGTTCGCTTGAGGAACTTGCGGCATGTTTTCTGTACTCGGCTCTTCCAAAAGTTGTGGTTGGTTCTACTATAATCAAATTATACATGCGGCTCATCTGGCTGTTGGTTCTAAGAATTGAGCTGCTTGACACTCGTGCGTCGAAAATGACGGGAGAACCCAGTATAAATTTACTATTAACAGGCCCAAAAGACGAAAAGTAGAACAACACATACCCTCAAACGAGCGTCTGTTAATGATAATAACTGAAATTTATATGAAAACATCCAAAACGTGGCTCCCAACCACATTGAGGCTCTACATTATTAAAACGTACTTTCATATTGTCAACAATTATAAAATAAGCTCAAAATGCATCACTAGATAATTCTTACTGTTTGACCAAAATAACAATCGCTTATTTACATATGCCATAGTTTAAGTTACTCAAATGGAAAAAGGTCCTTCAACTGTGTGTACTGTCATGACATTAAAACCAATTTTACTTCTGTACAGGCTTATAGGGAAGACCCAAAAGTGGCTCCCTATAAAAATGTCACCTGATGTGGTACGCCCCACATCAAGCTAAGCTACAGCCACGATGTAATATCAATAAGGAAAAGCAGGAAGAAAAGACTAAAAATCGACTTTAATAAGACAGATAGGTCGTTAGCAAAAGGAACAGCCTAATATGTGAACTATGAATTGGGGTCATCAGTACGCAGCACTCAGAGGAATTTCAGATATCTGGTGGATGTTATAACTGAAAACATAAAATGTGACACAAATTCAAAATTGCCTTGGATTAGCTCCTTCCAAAAATTAAAAAAATATTCCTTATTTAGGTTGTATGCGGGATGTGTATTTTCATTCCAGGATTGACTTGTCAGAAGAATTCACGCAGTAAACTAGCTGCCAGACAAGGCTATAAAACTCTGTAACGAAAACAGTTACACATTCTGAGCCATTATTCGTCACGTCACTTGCCCATCCAAGCTTACAGCACCTGGTATTTCTAAGCGCTCACCCATCTAGCTACTGATCAGGCTCACACTTGCTAACTTCGCCGATCCGACGAGAACCAGTTTTTCAACATGATATAGCTGTCAACAAAGTCTTAAGAAACAAAAAATCGTTAGAAAGAATGAAGACAGTGTTGAAATGCTATGTAATATCAGTCTTCGATATGGCAGTGAATACTGAATAATTTCATCACAGATGAAGAAGAGATTGTAACAACGGTGATGTGGATCGAAAGTAGGTTGCTTGGAATACTGTCGACGGAACATGGATGCAACTAAGTATTAATGAAAATAAAAAAAAGATACGTGTACTTAGAATCAGAAAAAGCAGTAGAATATTCTAGTACACCGAATAAAGAAAAAAAGAAAAAAAATAGCAGAGGTAAACAATGTGTGGATATTTCTAAAGATTTCTTGGATCTTATTTTTTTTAATCCGACAAAGCTTTTGTTTTATTTAAAGGTTATATTTCGTGGATACTTTTAATTGAGTAGACGCTATGTTTTATTTTAAAATAGTAATTCGTCTACCGTCTTGCTCATTCGAGAAAACTTAATAAAGAAATGCACTCTCCAGCAGGATTCGAAACTACGTCACTTTTTGCTGAACAGCCAATTAATCAGTCGTACTTTGACGGTTCGGTTACGAAGTGTTTCCCAGTCAAGGAGTGTTCCATTCTGCCCATTCCAGAAAATGAAATAAAATACTGCTTAATATAAACAGAGCGTTTACTCAAATACGAATACCCACTGAAAATAACGTTTAAAGTAATAAAAAAATATGATAGATTAAAAACTAAATTCCATTAATTCTTTAGAAACTGCTTTGCTTACGTTTCTGAGCAGTTTAAACTTTTGAGAAAATCTGAAAAAGTAAAATGTACTCTTTGAAAGACAGATGGAACCTTCCTTGATTAAGAAGCTCTTCACAACCGATCGGTCGAAGAACGTTGTTTTAAACGTTTCAAAGTAGGGCGAAGGTTCGAATCCTATGAGAGGTCGCATTTCCTATAAAAGATTTCTCGAATGGGAAGGACGGTAGACGAAATAAAATAATCTTTAAAATAAATAGACCGTTTACTTAAATCCGTGTATCGACTAAAAATAACGTTTAACGTAATAAACACACACGCACACATACACACACACACATATATATATAGATATAGATATAGATATAACATAGACATATATATATATAGATATAACATAGACATGTTATATATATATATATATATATATATATAAATATGTAATGAAAAACAAATCACTTTAATGTACCATTACGATAATTTATTTCACCTAAAATCTTTTTTTAGGGATTCAGGATCATCAGGTAAATCTTCCATTTCGTTGTTGGAAGATATCAGGTAAATCTTCCATTTCGTTGTTGGAAGATTTACCTGATGATCCTGAATCCTTAAAAAAGGATTTAGGTGAAATAAATTATCGTAATGGTACATTAAAGTGATTTGTTTTTCATTACATATTAGCTCTGTCCTAACATTGAGCTCTCAGGATTTCATCCTCTTTGGATTTACCAATTCGGTTTACCAAGTTCCTTATAACTTAATTATATATATATATATATATATATATATATATATATATAACATAGACATATACATATATAGAGAGAGATATAGATATAACAAAGACATAGATATAAAAACTAACCTAAACGAATTAGATTTTCTAGATGTTACCTTCAACCTAAGAAAAGGCACATATAAACCATATAGAAAACCTAATGATAAACAACTCTACATACACACATCTTCCAACCACCCGCCTTCTATAATCAAACAGATACCAAAATCGATTAACCGCAGGCTTTCCAACAATTCCTCCAATGAATCAATATTTAACAAAACTAAGAAAGACTATGAAACAGCCCTAAAAGATAGCGGATTCCCAGAAATACTCACATACTCACCACAGAACACAAAAAAGGCCAACAGGAGAAGAAATATCATATGGTTCAACCCGCCGTACAGCAAAAACTTAAAAACAAACGTAGGAAAAATATTCTTCAAACTCTTACACAAACACTTCCCGGAATCAAGCACCCTACACAAAATATTCAACAAAAACACAGTAAAAATCAGCTACAGCTGCACCGAGAACATGGCACAAATAATAAAAAAGCACAACAGGAAAATTATCAACAAACCACACGAAAAGATTAAACCCACGTGCAACTGCAGAATAAAGAACGAATGTCCCTTAAACGGAAATTATTTACAAAACAACGTACCAAGCCACGATAAAATCACCAGATAATGAAGAAAAAGTATACAGAGGAGTAACTGAAGGACCCTGGAAACAAAGAAATTATACACACAAAACATCTTTCACAAATAGTAAATATGCGAACAGTACAATGCTTTCTAAGTATATCTGGGGAATTAAAAAAAAACGCATATCACACCAAAAATATCTTGGAAAATAAGGAAAAGTTCATCAGCCTACAACAATCAATCAAAAACTTGCAAACTAGCTATCATTACTTTCCCAGACCAAAATAAATTATTAAATAAAATAAAAGATCCGAGCTCATCTCAAAATGCAGACATGAAAACAAATTTTTACTACGTTACTTAATAATTGAAAACGGAAAAAACGAAATAAAAACAAATAAATAAACAAAATAACAATAAAATAAGCAAAATTAATAATCCAAACAAATTACCAAATCACACCTGTTAGAATAGACGAAATAGAATGATGATAATAATAATAATAATAATGATAATAATAATAATAATAAACGAACCCAAATAAATAAAGTAAATAATAAACAAATTAGCAAACCATTATGATCAAAATATTAGTTAGACTAAAAAATCGAACCAAAAAATCGGACGAAAAAATACCTATAACTGTTATATAATGATAAAAAAAATAAAATAAAATAAAAAAAATAATAATAATAAAAATAAAAATAAATAAATAAATACTACGTTACTTAAAAATCGAAAAACCGAAAAGAGAAAATATACAAGTAAAATAAATTGACCTAAATTCATCCAAATAAATAAACAAACCAATCCCGATAAAGTTACCGTTAGAAAAAACAAATAAAGATAATCAACCCAAATAAACCCAAATTAAAAACTGTTCCTGCCAAAATAATAGTTAGAACAAACTATAACAATCAACCCCAAAATCGAATAAATAGCTTTAATTAAATTCTCAATCCAAAACAAAACTATTAAATAAGTGATATAAACAAATTTTTACTACGTTAATAAAAACACCGATTAAAAAATAAATAAATAAAATAAGAAACAAAAAATATAAATAAATAAAAACAAGCAAAATAATTTAACCCAAATAAATAAATAAACGACTTCCGGTAAAATAACCGCCATAATAGACTACCCACAATGCACCACTGACCCATATATATATAAATAGCCGAGAAAAATAACAGCACACCTGATGATTGCATATAGCATGAAACAGACTGTCGCCTCTATGTGTTAACTTCTATGTTCACTTTTATATTTACACACGCTCTATCTCTGATATTGAGCACTTTATCCCATAAATATAGCACAACTTAAGACTATATTTCTTCATATATATATATATATATATATATATATATATATATATATATATATATATATATATGCATATTTATCTCAGGTTCAGTCAATTTCTCACTGCCGGAATATAGTATCGCTTTTGTATAAATATTTTCATGGTATTAATTCTGATGATCTCTCCTCTATGATATCTAGATTGTATTAACTTAAGTGCAGTACTAGATTGGTGGCAAGGTTTCATTATTTTACAGTGGAAATGGCTAGATGTAACCGCAAGTTCTATGCTAATAATTTCTTCTCTTGTACTTCTCGCTTGTGGAACTCTGTTTTGGTTTCTTCCTTTCCAGTCAACATTAATCTTCAAACATTAAAATATCAATGTTTACCTCCTCTCTTCTTAATTCCTATTCTTTACTGTTTCCTCTTGTTAATAGTGCTTACACACACACACACATACATACATATATATATATATATATATATATATATATATATATATATATATATATATATATATATCACTTAATGGACACACGAGGCGGCAACACTTATCCTGGGCAACAAATTTTTAGCTCGACGTTTTAACAGATAGATTAACATCAGTGACCAAACGACAAATGAATCTTGGCTAAAATGTCGACAGGCAACTGTTTAAAGCGAAAATCTGAATAAAATATTAGCCTCATGTAATGTTTGTCAGGCATCTCAACATACATATTACAAATTGGAGATATCAAAAAATATCTGGGAAATGTTTTACCAGAGAACGAATACAGTGACACTGAAATCCAAAAGCATTGGGATAGAGAAAGATGTCTTCCAAAAGTTAAGCAAAATAGTATGAAATAGGAAAATTTCGTAAGTGATAAAAAGGTGTAGTAAACTGTTATATAATATCAGTCTTCCTATATGGCAGCAAATACTGGATATTTTCCTAAAAGATGAAAAAGACACATCAAGCAACAGAACAATGAACATGTGAACAATGACGTTGTTTTAAAGAAAATGGAAATAAAAAGGGCACCTAAAGTTGAAATTCTGGGGCACATAATGAGGAAAGAGGACTAGAAAATTTGATACTCATAGGACAGATTGAATGCAATATGAACAGAGGAAAACCACTCATAATCTACCGAGTGGGCTAGAGTAAATGAATGGCAGAACAAGATTTTACAAAAAGACAAAATTTATTAAGAGCAACAAGAGATATGAAATTGTGGAGAGCCATAATTGCCAACGTCCTGAACGGACACTGCACATAGAAGGAGTGGAAGAAATACAGTGCCAAATGAGTAATTGATTTCTTAATTGCATTTGTATATAGAGAAAGGATGGTTTTGAATATTAACATTTTAAGATTTGACCTTGTTTCAAATACACAATCACAGCAGACAACCTCGCGTAGGAATATGTTTCTGTAGAAAAAAGTAGTGCGACAGAAAAAAAAAAATAAACGCATGCGCAAACCCACAGCTGCATTTGGAAATGTTTGCTCAACAAACAAACGTTTTGAATGGCAAATGAAAATAGAAATAAACACAAAAGTAAAATGCTTGGCAGTTTTGTTGATGTTGTTTGTATAGCCATGTATTTTTTTTCTGACGCACAAGGAAGTGAACGCTAAAGAGAAAAAAATACAGGTTTCTTATTTTGATTAGAGATTTCTCGACATTGTTTTCAAAATACCAACAACTTTCTTTATTTATTTCGACATTTTTTTTATTTATACATTTTTAGTACGAGGTTATCAGTTTTTACTGGCATGTAAATATATAGGCGTGTACTATGGAAATGGTAAAGTTTGAGAATAGACTCCCACTCTCTCTCTCTCTCTTTCTCACTCACTCTCTCTCTCTTTATCTATCTATCTATCTATCTATCTATCTATCTATATATATATATATATATATATATAGGGTGCGAGACGTAAATTGTCGACATTTTATATTTTTAATTTCGCGCATGCGCGCTGTCTATTTTCGATTTTGTTGACTGTAAAATATAGTAAGGTCAGTTGGGCACCGTCTGTGAGAAAATAGCACCATGACGCAATTCACGCCGACAGAAATTTGGAAACGGCATGCTGTTCTGCTTGGTATTCGTGTCGGATGTTCCAATACGAATATTTCAGAGTGTTTGAATGTCAATTTGAGGACGGTGCAGGGGATTCTGAAAGAGTTAGATGATCTATCCAGTTAACATCATGGTACCTGGAGATGTTATGCCTCCATTCATCTTCTGACAGGGCCTTAGACTCAACATGGAGGCCTACATCAAGTAGCTTGAAGAGGTAGTGTTAACCTGGGTCAAGAGGGTGGCTGCTGGAAGACCTTATGGCTGGCAACAGGACTTTGCACCATGTCACACAAGCTGGAGTAATCAGATATAGCTGTCAGAAAATTACTGGGAGTAGATGATCCCTTAAACCTGGCCAACTCATTCACCAGACTGCAACCGCCTTGATTATTATGTATGCGGTGCTGTTGAGCCAGAGACCAACAAATACAACACTAAATATGAACTGAACGTAAGAATTATGGCTACCAACTTAAACAAGTTGAGCGTCTGAAAGAGCTGCAGGAGATTCCGAAGTTGTCTTGAGGCCGTGGTTGAAGCCAATGACGATTTTATTGAATAAATTTACTTTTTAGTACTTCATGATATGTTTGTGTAATGTTGGTAAATAGATTTGTTAAGATGAGATGTCAATGTTATTTTCATTTTTTGCATAAATTAGACGACAATTTATCCATCGCACTCTGTATAATTTGGTATTTGGTTAGCCATACCTCTTTTGTAAAAGTTTTCTTAAAACCGACTGCTAACATTGTCAACAATTCATCTGTAAGATCCAAATTACAGAGAACAAATATTATTTATGAATACTACAACATGCCTAACAAGAATCCTCACGTTGTATCTTTCTGACTATAGCTCAATTAGATCTCATTTAAATATACACGGAGGCCTACCAAACTCCATCCACAACATTCTCGTTGACAATACAAATATAATAGTCTCATTTACATGCAAAAAATGGCTAAAAATATGGAAGCGTTATTAAAAAAAAGAAAAAGCCAACACTCAATAACATCAACTATGAACACGGTCATAATGTACTAACCATATTTGGAATATAAACCATTCGTATAACTCTAGGTGCATACATAAAAATGCACACATTCAGTTAAAATAAAAATAAAATCATCCTTGATAATGGCTCAAAATATAGTCTAAAATGGTCGGACATATAGGACATTCGGCCAATTTCTACATAAGAAAAAATGTAAGAACACATGAAAAATTAAAAAAAAAACCTTACCTGCAGTACATAGTCAGTGGCTTTTAACGAAACTTATATATATATATATATATATATATATATATATATATATATATATATATATATATATGGTGGGGGGTGATTTGCTGTATTTATGGGCGCCGAGTATCGGAAGTCTCGGAAATATCGTGTTTGTAGTTTTAGAAATGGTCGCCATACGAAAAATGGGCATCTAGCAATCATTAGACTATCGCGGAACAAAGAATAGAAAAAGGAATAACCGTAGTTTCAAACAGCACGACATGTTAGTACGAAAGCCAAAAACCAAAGCAAACAATACCCCAAAATCTCGAATCATGTCCTTAAATATCATCGTAATGTCGTGATTTTCATACAGTTATCATATATGGCGCCAAACTTGTATCAGGTCATCCCATAAATTCTGTCCGAATTTTAACTTTTTGTTAAAATGAACGAAATTTAAAGAGTATTTTATAATTTCTAATGGAGCTGAACATTATTTTTATGTTTCGATGCATTTAAAGTGATCGCATTTTATTTCAGAGAACAATAAAATTAAGTTTTGTTTGATTAAAACCCTGCTAACATGGAAGTAACAAGAATCATTTGAGGCACATAATGTTTTATGAGTTCAAGAAAGGAAACTCAGCAGCCGAAGCGGCTAGAAACATTCACTCAGTTTATGGATAGGAATGTGTGAATGAAAGAACTTGCAGAAGATGGTTTGCAAAATTCAGAGGTGGAGATTTCACCGTTGAAGATGAAGATCGAACCGGACGTCCATTTCAGTTTGATGAAAAGCTTCTTGAAGCAGCACTTGAAGAAAATCCTGCATTATCAGTTGAGGAATTGGCAGTGGTTTTCAGTTCAAACCATACAACTGTTCATCGTCATCTTCAACAACTTGGAAAAGTTCCAAAACTTGGAAAATGGGTGCCTCATGAATTGTCTGAAAACAACCTCAAATCCCGAGTTGACATCTACTCTTCTCTCCATTTTCGCCAACTTGCTTCACCTTTTTTGGATAGACTTGTGACTGGCGACGAAAAATGGATCTTTTATTGAAATGTTAAGCGTCGTAGACAGTGGCTTTGTAAAGGGGAAGGACCCCAGCCACAGCCAAGAAGGGAACTTCATGGGCAAAAGGTTCTTCTTTCAATCTGGTGGGATCGCCAAGGAATAATCCACTTTAAATTCTTACCACCTAATGCAATAATTAATGCTCAAATATACTGTCAGCAATAAGAGCTTTGAGGAAACAAAGACCTACTCTAGTAGGTGATGGGGTGATGTTTCATCAGGATAATGCGCGACACCACACAGCAAGAATCACGTCACAAAAGATCGAAGTACTTGGTTGTGAGAAAATTCCTCATCCACCTTATTTTCCCGATCTTGCTCCTTCAGACTACCATTTGTTTCGTAGTTTACAGAATCATTTGGAAGAAACAGCTTTTGTAACACAGGAAGATGTTAAAAGTGACATTTGTGAGTTCTTCGAATCAAAGCCAAAAGAATTTTACAGTAATAGAATTAGTAAGCTTGTTAATAGATGGAAAGATGTCATAGATAATCATGGAAAATACATTGTTGATTGAATCTGTAATTAAATGTAACATTTGGTCACTTGTTTTCTTTATTCAAAATTCGGACAGAACTTAAGGGATGACCGGATAGAAAACCATTTTTCTCGTATTAATGGTTTTAAATGGCTTTAACTGAATGAAGGCTGTAGGTTATAGCGCGGACCATCGATTATCAAACATCGGCTACCAACGCTACAGAATCACAAACAAAATCTTTACCAAATAAGTGAATCAACATCTCTTGGTGACTTCCATCAACAACAACAACTGATGAAAATGTTTGCAGAGGGAACTCGAAGAGGAAAATAATGTCATAATCAAGATGTTGACGTCTCACACTACTTCGAACCAAATATTAGCACACATCAATTGTTGAAAGAGACATAACAGGACTTTTTTAAAATAACTTTATAATAGAAAATCTCATTTTAAATGTCAACACGAAGTAGTACTGGCTGATCGGTCAATACAATCCAATTCGATGTCTTATTAAGAAACGGTTATCATTATCATTGCCATATAGATTCCCAAACCACCACGCTACGGAGTGTTTGTCTGAAAATTTCTCGCCCTGAACAAGAAGTCCATCCCAGAAAGATTATATATATATATATATATATATATATATATATATATATATATATATATATATATATATGTGTGTATATATGTATGTATGTATGTGTATGTGTGTGTGCGTGTGTGTGTGTGTGATAAAAATATAGTTATGTCATATTTATAAGTAATACTGCTCAAAGAGCTTGTGTAAATTTAAGAGTGGACTGAGATCAACACCGAGAACCCACAGTCTGTTTCATGCTTAAACGCAATTTTCAGGTCTGAACTTTGACTACTCAGAGATCGCCTCACTACCCAATTTTGAACACACACATACAGACACACACATACATACAAACACAAACACACACACACACAGAAAAGGGCCTTTTGGAGGAACCGACGACCGACTATAGACAATTGGTGCACATAATGGATCACAAGGTCTCCAAAAAATCTTCAGAATTTGAAGTCACAGATGTTCTTCTAGATTGATTTCCAAGAAAGACTAAATAGCCCAGTCTGTCCTACTATTTAACATATAGTAGAGACGAAGTAATGGAGCCATACATTTTCCCATAATTATTGCGCAACGATCTTGACTTGAATTCGAACTCCGCTACTTGAGTCCTTCTTCTGAGTCGCTATCCATTACACCTCCAGTGCACGCACACACACGCACACACACACGCACACACACACGCACACACATATACGTTATAGTATCTGGTGAAATTTTAGCTGAGCATTTGATGACTTTTTGATTTTTGTGAATGGCCTTATACCCTAGACATGTTATCACTGAGCAAGGCTAATACCGATTAAAAATTCGAGTCGGTATACGTTAAGTCCTATCAACCATCTCTTTATAAGAAGAAACAGCAGTTAGCGGGCTTAACTGGAATCAGCTTCTAATCATATAATTTCGTTTACATTATTCTGTGGTTGTAGATTTTAGTCGATGTACACATTTTGTCCTTGATTTTCCTTGTTGAAACACGACCGGGTCTTTTTAAAGAACATCATCAGATGTTTCACCTTAATAAAAGAACAGAATTTTAAACATTCAACTGCTTTCACATATTTCATCTTTTATATATATATATATATATATATATATATATATATATATATATTTTTGAATAAAAAACAGACCACTTTAAGGTTTCATGTAATAAATAATTTCACCACAGCCTTTTTAAAAGGGCTCTGGATCATCAGACTTTACTTGCAAATATATATATATATATATATATATATATATATATATATATATATATATAGAGAGAGAGAGAGAGAGAGGGGGGGATAGACACAGAAGAGAGAGAGACAGGCAGACAGACCGAGAGATACAGAGAAAAAGAGTACTTCGACATGGTGTAATTGTTAGCATGTTTGTCTTACTAGATCTATTACGACTGGGTAGGGAGTTCGTTCTTCACCGACTTGTCTTACATCTAAGCTACGCTTAGCGAATCACTATATGCATGTATGATAGAATTTAAAAATAGATTATTTTTCAAAATAATTTCACCAAGCAAGCCAGTGAAGCCACGAGGATGCAAAGGCTTAGTCAGAGTTGATTAAACAAAGAGGACAATAAAAAGATCTGAGAGCAAGGAAACGAGAGATCACGAATAATACTGCATTATTTTTTTTCAAAATCTTAGTTGACAGAAAAGCTGAAAGCAGGAAGAGTCTTCAAGAATTTTGAAGTACAAGAGAATAAAATACTAACATAGAACATATAGTTACAATTAGTTATTTCATCAGTAAAATTATGAGGCGTAGATTCCAATCTTGTACTCTCCTTAAATTCGTGGAGTCGATGTACCAATGAGTAAATCTGAACAAGTACTGTGATAATGTTTATGGAAAGGGAAAAGGAAAACTATTTTACCAAGACGCGAAAGTGCCTGAAGCAGAGATAAGGAACTATAAAATTCTTAAATTATTCTTCGAATTTTGTTAAATATCTCTAGACACCCGTCGACCTGTATGAATCAGAAACGTTTAGAGATATATCAGAACAAATATAGTTTCGATGCTAATGTGGTATTCAACATTTAGCCCATCACTTACCTATCTATCTATCTATCTATCTATCTATCTATCTATCTATATATATATATATATATATATATATATATATATATATATATATAAAGAGAGAGAGAGAGGGAGAGAAAGAGAGAGTTATGGTATAATATATTTATAGGTTAAAGTCCTCAGTATAAGGGACATAGCGTGAGTAAATATTAAAGTGGACATTGAATTCAAAACTCAGTGGCGACAGTCTGTTTCATGCTAAAAGTTGTTAATAAATAAATATTAGTATAATTCTGAACGCCATAAATGATACCAACGTTTGTTTGACAAGTCGAATGCACGTGAAACATGATTAAACTATGAAAACCAAACATCACAAAAGTAAAAATACCAGAATTTCTTTCTTCTTTTTCTCCATATCCCGTTCTTGACTAAAGTTTAAAATTGGACTAATTATTCGCATATATAATATGTCGTTTCGGCACTTTGCCGTCCGGACGTCGTCGGCAAAATCAGTTGTGTAACTCGTACGATAAAGTTAGACAAAGAGAATAACGCAGGTGGTGAGAAGAAAAACAATAACGCAGAAAACGAAGAATGGAATAAGCAAATCATAACTCGAGACAAAACGTTTCCTGTAATAAAAATCTGAGTTTTAGTGTCACAAGAGAGCTGTGTTAAGAAGATGAGCCAGTATAAACGCTTCCACAAATCTGCAACGTCCACGAAATCCAGAACTGAAATCTCTATTTATATCTGAATTTGTATTTCGAGGTGAGTCCTTGGTTATGCGAACTTGATTCCAGAAATACTTGCTTATTTTCTGAACATTTGTTCTTTTGTTATTTTCTGTTCGTTTTGAGTCTCCCCATCTTCCCACCGGTAATCAAGCGAGAAGAGCAGTCAAATTGTTGGGGAATACTTAACTCGAATACTCGTTCAGGTTAAAGGGGGCACTTCACCTTAACTTCTCCCGCCTCTGACTAAAGTGACCTGGCGTTCATATATAAATACAAACAGCCCAGTACTGAGATAGATACGAAGTGAATTTTATCCTATATACATAGGTACGCAAAAACACAGGGATACTGAGAGGTTGATCGACAGCCAGCTAAATTCGGAAGAATACCAATAAATTCGGCTCAGTTGAAAAGATTCATTTTTCTGACTAAAAAAATGCATATTTTTTTAAAAAAATTCAACACAGAAACACGTATATACACTGCGTGCCAAATTATTATCGAATTCTAATATTTCAAAAACCCTCCAATCAATTAACACAAAATTTTCACATGATGTTGGCAACACAGACCTGCACAATTACTGAATTTTTCCTACTGATCTGCGCAATGTAAACAAACTGGCGCCATTTAACTATTTCAACAGTAAAAGTGTGAGACCTAGAGGCCAATCTAGTAACACGTTAAAACTCATGTAGTCACAGCACCAGGGAAAAAGACACGTCACGTCTGTGAGAAAGTGACTGAAGTCGAAATGCCAAGTCAGGGTCGATTATATTGCAGATCTCTCTTTGGCTTTTGTCAAGAACAAAAGCACCAAGAATAGAGTCACCAGGCCAGATATAGTAGATTTGTAAATGTACAAGATGGACTCAGACGAGAAAAAACCTTCTGGCAAGACGTAGTGCCTAAACGTTCCATGCAGTTGATGCAAGTATTGATTCGATGAAGTCGTTCAACATCAAGTCAGTTGAAAATGTGAGGCCAAGAAGGCGCAATATGTTGTTCTGCATGAGTCTAGCATCAGCCATGCTGGTGATAGGCAGGAATGTTTCTCTATGGTGTTTAAATGAGAGCAGTGTCGTTTTGGAGGCATTAAAATTTACCAGCTATTTTCTGCCCCAGTTAACCATATACTGGAGGTCCATTTCAAGTGCAGCGGCCAGGTCAACTTTGTCAGCTCTGTCGTATTTGCTATTGAGACAGGAGTAAATGGTAGTGGCATCTGCATAAATCTCTGCATGGTAAATTATATTATAATGTATATATTATGTGTGCGTGTTGTGTTTAAAATAGATTTACTATATATATTAAAAAATTAGGCGATCTCGCTACCTTGGTTTCAACATTTCCGTATCCTCAGGCACTATGTAATGTATTTTGTTTTTTAATCAGTTCACTCCAAGCAAGGTAATAAAACCACTAAGACGGAAAGGGTTAACGAGTGTTAGGCAATATGAGGAAAATCACTATTAAGGAGGGAGCACAATAAAAGAACAATAATTGGGAAGACAGAAGATAATGATTGACATTGCATTGAAATTTTTGAAAATCAGAGTTGACAGCAAAGCAAGAAACCGGAAGAGAGTTTCACAAATAAGAAGTGAGAATCTGTTAGCCATTTCAACTTTAAAATGACACGATCTTGCCACCAATCTAGTATTGAACTCTAATTCATAAAGTCTGTGTATCATAAAGGAAAGTTCATCTGCACAATTACGATGACAGCGTTGGTTGGAAATAGACTGAAGCTTCTAAATAGAAATAATATCATCTCATCCCATAAATGTTGATAGAAATAAACAGCAAATTCCCAAGATATATTAACTTTAAACATTAATATATGTTCCTACTGGGTATAAAATAGGGGAACGTTTTTATATTGTTATTAAGTAATAAATTATATCAATGCTTAATTACTTCATTATGTCAGATTTTATTATTCAAGTCGATGTTTTATACAATAAAAATTGCCATCAATTAAACAATGTTGGTAACATTTTCAAGATATATTTACAATATTGACCATACTTTGGAATTTTCTAAGCTGAGTGATAAATATTTAGCGTAGAGGAGAAGCTGATGGAGGGATTTTAATGTTTGTTTAATTATTTGTTTTCTGTCTATCCCCGTTTACGTTTCAAATTTCTATCGATCAAGTTGTAGCTTGCTTAAAACTAAAAATCCTTGTTGATATTACGTTTTCGCCAATCTACCATCTGTTTTTTTTTTCTTTTTTTTTCTTTTTTTGTATTGGTTGCCATTCAGCCTTTTTCTCATTTTCCCAAGATTTTGATGTATGTTATTTCAGCACATTATTTCCTTTCGGTTTTTACTTTGTAATTTCTTTCGTCCGTTCATTCTTTTTCATCTGGAATATTTTTCATTCAGTTTACAATGTTGCAATAGGTTAACTTTGTTTAATGTTTTTCAACTCACATATTAAGTTTTTTCGGCAAACTTTTAAGTTCATGTTTTTCTCCTTTTATTTCGCTTGAGGCATTTTTTAAAATTTTCAATTTCTTTCTTTTTTTTATTTTAGACATGTCAGATTTGTGTGTTTCGTCTGAAGATGTATCTATGTTTTCCTTACTTCAGGGGTATTTTTTTTTAACCTTTCGCTACTTTTATGGTTTAGTTCTGATTTGTCCTCTGCTTTTTGTGTCTCGTATTTTGTTTGTATCTATATGGCATCCTTTATTCGGAAGGATTTGTTTTGCCCTTACGTTTTTGTTTGTTTTTTATATATTGTTGGGGAGACATCTGTTGTGTACTTTAATTTTTGACTACAGAACTGAAATAAGTCTATTTAGCCCTTTTTTTTTCTGTGGTGTGGCTATGTCTGTGTTTTTTGTTTCCTTTTCCTGGAGGGGCAGTTTTGGTATGCGGTAGAGGTCAGTTTCTGTCGAATAATTGATTAATCTTTTCTAACGGAAGATCTGTGTATTTTTTTCTTTCGTGAAAAAATAAATAATTTTTTTTGGTGGCCATTTGTTTTACGTTTTACTTTTTTGTGGAGATATAAGTTTTGTTCTTTTTTGAAGAAGAAGAGGGTCATATGCCGAAGCCTTTGTTTTATCAATTCTTTGGAGGAGTGGAGGTTAGCTATTTTATTCTTTGCTTGTAGGAATGAAGGAATGTATTTTATCCTTTGTTTGGAGTAATACATTTGTCTGTTTTACCTTTTGGTTGGAGGAGTGGAAGCATCTGTTCTATCATTTCCTTGACATAGTAAGGGTATCTTTTGTATTTTAGAAAAATAGATGCATCTGATTTAGGCTCTTGTTTGAAGGATTTGGGTATTTCTGCTGAGTTTCCTCAAAATTTAAGCCATCTGTTTTGTCTATGTCTTTTCTTTCTCTTCTACTTTCTTGTGATTACTATTTCTGACTCCTCAACTTTTTAAATATATTTTATTCTTTCTTTTTATTTTACTGAGTTTAAATCGTATTTATTCTATCAATTTGAATTTAATTCTATCTCTTACTCGTTCCTCTTAAGGTTTGTACTTTTTGTGCCTTTTCTCTTGTCACCTTCTTGAGTTGCGTGATATCCGATCGTCTTTCCAGCCGGACGATCCTATTAGTTTACAAAAGAAACTCCAAGACAATAAAGAGTTCTTGCTGAAAGTCGTAATCGACTGGCAGAGCGGAAAGAAGCGGAAGTTGGAATAAGTGGAATTGGTCTATAGACGCAGGCGTTATTGGTAACATACCACAGTAACCAATATAAGAGGTGGGCCTTTTGTTCAAAACCAAATTGAGATAACATCAACAATGTGAGTAACAAGGGACTGATTCAGTGATTTCCTCGTGATGGTCAAACCACACAAGGATCGGTAAAACATTCAAATTAAGGAAGAAAAGAGCAAGGAAGAATCCTAGCGGAAAACAATCAAAGAGGGATGAATACATACAACAAAAACTTAGAATGGTTCTAGATATTTCCTGAAGTTTTCCTTCATGCCGTCATCATTTTTTCTCGTTACTTCCTCTAAATTAGATTTCTTACTTTCTTCTTCTTCTTTGTTTCGTTTTTCTCCTTTCTCCTCGTTCTATATTTGTTCACTTCGCGTGCTTTTTCTCTTTCTTTGCTTTAGCATCTTTCCTTTTTCAGCTTAGTCTTCATTTTTACATCTCATATTTTTTCTTATTCGCTTTTTCTTTTCTTTTTACTATCGTTCTCTCTTAAGTACTCATTCATTTTCTTTACTCGTTTTTCTACTTTTAAACGTTTTCAAAATTCGAAGGGTAAATCAACAGTGTCTTTATCCAACTGCTATTTAAAAGTGATTATTACGAGTATAGAAAACCGTAGCTACAAAATGTAACCGAAACGCGTATATAATCAAATAAAAAATATAAACAACTGATATTTATATACATTGGGATTAATTTTTACCTTGTTGATAAATGTTAAAATTGTTTTAACGTCCAGTTTAGGAAGTATCCAGAATGTATTAATTCTGTCAATCATATTTGTTTATATTTTCATTACGACTGTTAAATCAAAAGCGAAACGCTGGATAGCTTTATAAAGTAGTTATGTTTAATATAGGTCTTATAATTGTTGTTATTATTATTAAAAATCTTCAGAACACTTCTCTCATGATAATGGATAGAATCGTCATCTTGAATTCAACAGTATTTTTTACAAGGGTTATAATGAAAGAGCGACACTGCTCTCTTTGAAATCTTTCCTCTATTTGAGTGTCAAGCTTGATTAGGTGATTCGTCTAAATCAGGAGTCGTCAACATTTTGGTTTGAGCGAACCAGAAAGCTATGCAGTGTCTCGGAGGAGGGCCATTATATCAAATGTACTATAATAAATTGTCTCGGCGTTGTCTACCTTAGTCTGGAAGTTTAAAAAAAAAACAACGAAGTTAATATAATATTATTTAAACATGGTTTCTTATATTACTGCCGGAATAACAGGATAACAACTAACACAAGCAAAAAAAAAAAGTGCAAATACTTTACTCCAAACGATAAACACTTAGAAATGTCAAATTATTTAATGATATTTCTGCTTATTTTTTGATAACTTTTCCACATATGATGAGATATCCGTCAATGACCGTTTTAAAACATCATTATGGTGGTCATCACCCAACCTTATTCTTAAATGAAATGTAGTAAATTTAAATTTCGGTAAAAGTTGTTCGCAAGCATATGTACTTGCAATGACACCATCATTTTCGTATTATTCAATGAGTTTTTATTTTGCTCTTGGCAAAACATATTTCTTGTAGAAGTTAGCAGTTGATTCGGAATTAAATTTTGATTTAAAAAAAATCGTCTCATTGTAAGTCGAATAACCCCAACTGATATTTTTCTGTTACTTGCTCAACAAATGAATGAGATAATTAGTTGGGCCGGACAAAAATCTCTCGCGGGCCGACGTTTTTCCTTTGTTACCGAAGCCTGCTCTAAATGATTAAAATCACTGTACAATGGCTTCTTTTTCACTTTTATTATTGTAAGTTTTAGTCGAATCTTTCTTAATAATCAGTTTTGTTCACGTCCATCTTTCTGTTCTACTATTTATCCAATTGATAGATTGGTTGATTTGTGTTTTTCCGGCGTTTAAATAACCAACAATCATTGTGGCTTAATTAAAGCCAAAACATACTGTGGATTGTAAGAATAATTTTATACGAGTAAATATGGTATTAACAATATTTGGGAGATGAGATAACAATGAGTTTCTATTATAAAAATCCTATTGTTTAACCAGTAGGTAGGAGGATAAGAGATGTATTCATATATTTAGCATGGACATTTGCGCTTAATTGAATGTAACAAACTTAACAGGAATTCGAACTCCGTTCCTCGATTTCTCATTTTGATCCGCTATGTATTACACCAACCGAACATCCCAATTTTTTCCAAATTCACTTTTACTGTTTTACCGTTTCGTTTTTATTGCTTTTTTGTAATGGAAGGTTTTTTTTTGGGGGGGGGGGAGGTGTCTTTGCGTTTATTTATCGTAATTGTATCACTCCAGCTCTTTCTAGTATATATGTCTCACCTCATTCACTCTCTCATTCGTTTCTCTTATTGCTTTTTGGCCTTCTGTTTCTTCATCTTAGCTTAATTTCTTTTTTTTTCTGCGTGTGTGTATGCGTATGTAAGTGTGTGTAATTGAAATAAACAGATGTTTCTCAAGTGGCATCCTTTTCATTTTCATTGCGCAACCAAAATGCTGATAATCATTGCAGTGTGAAACGATTTCACTCCAAAGCCAAGGAACTTGAATATTTCCAAAGCCAAGGAACTTGAATATTTCCAAAGCCAAGGAACTTGAATATTTCCAAATCCACGTCATTCTGAGTACGACTGGACGATTCTCCGTACTTCCAGGCCCCCCTGTTATTTTCTGAAACCGATATCAAATCTTCATGTACACTACGGGTGTTCACGGTCCGGATCTTTTCACCTATTATAGACAAACTTGACCGCCTAAATTACCACGACCATGGCCTCGGAGCCTACATCAAGGACAAGTTTCCCTGAGGCAAGGACGCAAAAACAAGGAACCCGATATCCTGTATACGTGCTTCCGCGTGACACTTATCCATAGTAGAATATTCGTCTTTGCTCTCTAACGTCCTCAGGACTAAGGGACGATTATCTTCGACAGAATATCTGAGAAGATTGATAATATCCTCACTCAATTCTCCTGGCCGGCTTTCATATCTGTGGTGGTTTCAATATGCATTATAAAGTGTAGCTAGTCCACTCAAACAAAACTTATGTGGAATGCAGATATTGAAGAGACTTCTCTATCGCCTATGAGCTAACCCAGAACATCGGAGAACCGACCCGGGCTCGGACACGACTGGGCATCAGGCTAAATTCCTCGATCTCTTCCTAACCTCCTGTCCTGATAAATGCTTATAAAAATTTCTACATCCACTAGGTACGTTATACAATTCCCTAATCAGTTTTCAGATTGATACCAAATCTAATGCATTCCTTGACTTACTGTTCCATAGAACGATTCTTTGCTATGCAAAGGCAGACTGGGATATTTTTGATCCTATATGATCGAATCTCTCCACCTGGCCTTCTTTGCTGCCACAAAAATGCTGCCACTGTCTCTTTTAGATCCTTTCTGGAATGGGGTTTTATACCCCCAAATAATTCCATCAAAAAACAGTCAACCCTGGTTCACACTTAAATGCGCTGCAGCCATAACTCACCGAAACCATTACTTCAGTATCTCACCGCAAGAACTGGTGTAATTAGGTCCTAACTGTATTCAGAAATGCACGCAATCGCCGCAAAAAAGATCAAGAAAACGCAAGTGCAGTTGCCCGTAGCATTCCAGACCAAATCTGAGAAGAAACAAAATGCATCTCGTGAATTCTGGAAGATTACCAACCATATCGTGAACAGATGTAAAGCGGCTGTGTTCGCAATTATAAATGACCTGAGGTCATATGATCCTCGATAGATAAGGCGAACATGTTCGCCTCCATCTTTGCCTCTACCTCACCGTAGATGACAATGACCACTACCTCTCTAAGTTTCCACATCTCACCGAGCAAAATCTCAGTAATAATACCATCACAGAACGAGAAGTCGCCAGACTTATTAAAGGCCTTAACACTAAGAAAGCCATTGGTTCAGACAAAATTCCAGTAGTTGTTCTTAAGAGAATAAATCTGGAATTATCCCCAATTTTTGCAATGGTATTCAACCGCTGTGGAAAGTGTCAAGAACGCAACTGTACAATCTCGCCTCCCAGTACAAGCCCGTCTGTATCTTTAGCAAGCGTTTTGAGACCATAATCAATCAGCACCTAGTCGTCGAGTAGCTAGAAATGAAAAACCTTTTCAGCGACGAGCAGTATTGGTTTCGGGTGGCCCGATCAACTGCCTTTGTCCTAACTCCATCATTTACAGAAACATTGAGGCTCTTGTCGACAAACACACCTCGAGGACCATAGCACTAAATATATCAAAGGCATTCGACAATTATGGAATCACCGCAAGGATCTTCTCGATCATAAAATCCCTCCTAATGAAAGTAGTAATCAATGGCCAGTCCTCTGGATCCATAGAGTTCAACGCAGGCGTCCCACAGGGTTCACTTCTCGGACCAACACTCTTTTTTACCTTTATAATTGATCTACCTAAAAATATACATCTATGGCGACTATATAAGGGCGCACCTCTGAAACTGTCGATGGTCAGAGATTGGTGACTGATATCTCTTCCGATCTTGCCCAAACTACCCAATAGAGTAAAAACTGACTGGTTACATTCAATGCCTCGAAGACGAAGCTAGTTATATTTCATCGTGGCCGATATGACCCATAACTACAATCAATCAGTAGGAACGGAAGTCCTCTCGGGGAAGCACTATTCCTTGAAAAACACACATCCCACTTCATGTGGAACTCTTACATACGATCCATTAACTAAGGACGCAGGTAAAATAGTCGGCTGTCTGTACCGCTCCAGTAAGTAAATAACTCTTCTCCTTAGTTCAGGCCAAAATTGAAGGAGTGTTGTCATATTTGGGCAGCTGCTGCCCGGACCTAACTCACCATCTTAGATAAGGTTCAAAATCGTCTCGAGCCCCTGTGCGTAACAAATTATTCTCCACCCTTCAAGCTCTCTACCACAAGATGTGGCAAGCCTCCCACTTCTCTACCGCTACTTCCACAGAAGGTGCTTGGACGAACTACATTTACTGGTCCCGCTGAGGCAAACCTTTACAGTAAAAACACATCATGCCACTTCCATAGTAGAAAAACACCCACATTCCCTCTGTATTCCACAGGTGAGAAGTAAGTTCCATATGTGTAGCTTCTTTCCGGGAACCACTGCCCTGTGACACAGTCTCCCAACAAGATGTTTACCCGATCACTAGAATATTAACCTGTTAAAGACCATGGTTAACTGTTATCTTCCACTCCTATACACACAAATGGCCCCCATCGTAGAACTCTACCTCTAGTGTCTTCGCGGGACTTGTGGAAGTTGAATCCCGCTGTAAAAAAAAAAATTCTCCTCCCAGCTATATGTTAAGTACTAAGAAAATCATTATTATCTCCAAAAATTTCTTACAGTTTAAAGATATTTTCGGCTTTAAATAACCTAGAAAGATTTAATAAGCCGTAAAAAAAAATCAATAAACCAATCCAAAGAAAAATCTATGTAGAAACATGATTGAAATGACAAAATTCTGAAATGACAACATAAAAGTAATACGTAAATTATGTTAAACCGGGTGATACCTGGTTGGCTTGCTGTTTGTTATTGCAACAAATGTAGGAAATACGATTGCATTATTAAATTATTCTGACGGTTAAATCTACTTCATCACACATGTTTTCCACCGAAAGTTTTCTTAACGAGGAAAGGGAAGGAGAATGGTTGAAAGAGGTGCCATGTCGGGTGGAAATGAGTCGGGAAAGAGTGAAATAAGGGAGAGGCGTGCGAAGATAGAAGTCGAGTGAGAAAGGAAGGAAAGAAACATGATACGTGTGAAAGAAAGAAAGGTGGTTAATTTAAAAGTCTTCCGGGTTAAATTGAACGTTGCTTGATTTGACTCCCCTCCGGCAAACAAAGAAAATCTGCCTGACATTAGAATGACTCCGGGATAGCCCTGAAACCCCGGCAGAATATGAAACGGCACGGATACGAATGCTAAGAGGAGGAGATCAAATGAGCAATGATGCGTGAAAATTTGGCCAAGTGGTCTACAATGCACTGTCATTCAATTGTTTACTTGTCGTGCTCACAACTTTTATTTCCCAGTGTGAGTGTGTAGAGGTCGTGTCAGAAATCAAAGTCTTTGAAGAGTTCCCTTGTTCATCTTCGGTATTTTCTTTCACATTTCAGCCAGTTCATTTCCCGACAATCCACAGCAGAAATTTCGAGTCTGTGGCTCCGATAAATGGGGATAAAGAAGTGGTTGCATAAGCTCATCACAAATTTTAAGTTCTGTCCTTGTCTATTGCGTTCCCTTTCGCACTGATATATTTTGAAAAGCCTTGAGTACATATCTTAAATAGTTAAATAGTAATGTGTACTAGGATCATAAGCATTGTGTGGTGGGCAGTTCTGGGTATAGATTTCTTTGAATGGAAAACTGTGCAGAAAGCAATAAACAGCAAGCAGTAGCCAACATTTTTATCAAACTTGGCTTCTACAGATATGAAACATCACAGATAAGGAATCTGCATAAACCTCAACAGAACGAATAGATAGAAAAGGTTAGTAGTAGTAGTAGTAGTAGTAGTAGTAGTAGTAGTAGTAGTTGTTGTTTAAGTGAAGGTTTCTGGAGAATTGTAGTATTTTCGCTTTCAGAATGATTTCCAAAGCAAAGAGTTATGCTATCGTTGCATATCAGGATGTTCCTTATTTTTTGTAATTTTTAATCAATTCACCCCAAAAAAGGCGATAATGCCATTAAGGCACAAGAGCTTACTTGGAGTGAAAATGAATGATAAGATTTTAGTGAATAGATAATTAAAGAAGAGAATTCAGAAAGACAGAAGATGACTATGGTCATGGAATTTACATTTTTGAAGATGGTAGAGAAGCAAGGAACCAGAAGACAGTTCCACGTGCGAGAAACATACGAAAAGAAACTATTGAAATAGAATTTACGCTTCTATCTATTTCAACATTAACATGATGAAACCTACTTACCAATCTAGTACTACGCTTAAATTCAAGCGGTCGAGGTATTAAGGAGGAAAATTATTAGGGAAGATTCTGAGTTGGCAACTACAGCTGCAGCATCAGTAGACACCAGCAAATTTACTGGATGACATTATGTACAAACGTATATACCAGTTCAATAATGAGTAATAAAATGATTTTGTACGCTACGCCGCCTGCCTAGCGCAACTGTGATCTTTGTAACAATGCCTGTATTCTGAAGGTGCATGAATGCTAAAAAGAATTTGTGATAAAAATCACTCTAGTACACTTTATGTGTGGTTCCCAGACAGAATAGTGTATCCGTGTGTTGAGATGCGAACGGCTTCGATAGATGACCAAAGACACGGTATCGCACAGGAATGTAGACAACACGACCTCATTGTAGGACTTTATTTTAGGTGCTTTTGCCTTCGATTCCTATTGGGAAAGACATGCTTGAATAATATACCGATGAAACTGTCAGCTGACTTTGTTTTTATTCAACATATTTGTCAAACTTAGCTTATAGAAATACGAAATCTCACAGATAATAAATCATGGACTACATCAACCAGAATGGAACTAGTAGATAGCAAAGTTGAGTGGTAGTTTCTCCTCCTGTACTCTCTTGCAGGAGGAGAAAGGGTTGATAAATCATGAAAATGAATGAATCAATCAATGAATTATTATTTTTATTTTCATTTTTTTTTTGTTTTCAAGTATGTAGTGCCAGTCTACGAGAGGCGTCTATTTTAAGCAATCTTTTTAGTTCTATGACTTTCAGACAGCGGATACTAAATGCATATATATTATGCAGACTCCATATTTGTAGACGAATATAAAAAATTTAATGCTAATAATTCAAGAAAGGGATAGCGGCTGATCCCTTTATGACTTTTTAGTATTAGGCTTGTGATTTCTTCTCCTAAAGTGTTCTCATTATCACAGATTAATGAGTTATTTCCAATCCCGGTAGCCCTTTGCATATTAGTTACATTATCGGCTTGTTTGGGTTGGAGTGATTAAAATAAAGTTTATAAGAAATATTTCTTCAATTACTGTTGGAATAATAGTATCAGAATACAGGCGTCCTGGGTAAGACGTTAAACTACGTCCAGCAGCAAGGTCTCTGATCAGGAGGTTTTGAGGAGCGTGGAACCACCTCTTAATTATTGGTGTTTCCAGGTCCACCCTGACCCAGGGTGGTAGCACCAGTTAGGGTCCCAGCTATGGGCAAATATTTAACTATTTCCAGCAATACTTTTTTGAAAAAAATATTACCAGCAATACAATTTTGAAGGAAATATATTACCAAAAACAGATTTTGACAAAACAAAATATTACCAGCAATAAAATTTTTTATCAGGATTAAATAAGCCATTGAGGTTGATATGCGGTAAAACAAAATAAACCAAACCAATGTAAACCAAAGAATACATACTCTATTCATACGAATCTATCCTTTAAATAACCCATTGAGGTTGATATGCCGTTAAACAAAATTAACCAAACCAAACCAAACCTAACCTAATCATCAGAACACAGTCGAGAAAGTATGCACTTTATACTGCCTCGTAATAATTCACACTTAACAAGATTTGGTCTTCGTGCAGGAAGTTAAGATACTTTGAAATGGCTGGAAATATCCATGTATAATGGACGTTTTATTGTAATCTTCAGATTTTATAGTTTGTCCTAAAATTAAAAAGACATCCTTTCATCAAAGCTGCTTTAGATATTAAAACTCAGTAATCTTTCCGATATAATATGTATAATGTATTAGAATGATTATATATATGGTTGCATTGAAAATAAGGCAGGAAGCAATTGTCATTGGTCAAGAATTATTATAAACCATTCGGGCAGGATAGAGCTGGTATATGTTTAAAGTCAATGCATTTGCAATGAGTTCATTATATGAATGCATTAAAAAGTAGGAGGTTTTATTCGCCGCCAATTAATATGCCTTCCTGGATATGATGATAAAGAACATCCGACAGCACAGCCTCCAATTTGGAGATTGGAGGTTTTTAGAAGCGTGGAGCCACCACTTAATCGCTTTCTTTCCCAGGTCCACCCTGAGCCGCGATAGTAACACCTGTTAGGGTACCAGCTTTGAGTAAATAGTGAACCCCCAAACACAAATCAACAGTATATTTTTATCATAAAATTGCCAGCAATACATTTTTATAGCAAAACAATAATCAATACAACACGAAAAAATTATAAAAATACATTTTATAGTAAAAATAACAGCAAAACATTTTTATTAAATGGCCAACAATATATTTTATCATCGACAAACTATAACTAAAAAAATTATACGTTTATCCTAAAAGTATAAAATTACGTACAAAATACTGAGATGTCGGCATTAGATAACACATAGACGTGTTGATATCCCGATAAACAGAACTAAACCAATTAATATAAAATCTTTAGTAGGTCTATTATATGTAGAATATTTTCACTGAGTTTACTAAGGTATCATTTTTAAAAAGAATGTAAGCAAGTTTAAGCTTTATTAAGAGAACAGGGCAGTTATATGAGAGGTCGATTAAAATGTTTGGGGTCCAACCTACTTCCTAAAATTTGACCAAGTAACCAAGCATTAAAAATATTTGACGGGTGTCTCTGGTTAGGCTGCTAACTTATTAGTAGAGTATCCGAAATATATTGTAAATGCATTGAGAATGTATTTCTATAAGAGTAGAGAGGAAATATATAAATTGATTGTCGGTGCTCGAGAAATAATTAGAATATCGAGCGATGATTTTTTTAAGTATTATAGATTATTTTAGGCAGGTTAATGTTGTAGACGTCCAGTACAGTATAGGACCCCAACGGAAACTAAGTTAGGGGCTGCTGCTGTGATGTCCGTCGCAAGAAGGAAGGATAGTAAAGTTTCAAAAATATCTAAGAACTAGAAAGGGTAGGAAGTAGTGGAGAGCCAAGTTCAACCTACCTAACAAGCTTAGGTAATTGCAAAGCAGAACAGGCACTGGGAAGGATTGTATGGTGACAAATATTGCTAAGAGCTAGAAAGGATAGGAAGTTGTGGAGAGCCTGATAAACCTACCTAACAAGCTTGGGTAAATGGATAACATTACAGAGAATGGTAAGGATCGTTAGAAAACATTGATTGTTAATAGCAACAAAGGATAAGAATTTGTAGAGAGCCATGAACTTCCTACCTTGAGTAAATGGACAACATTACAGAGACTGGGGTAACATAGCGAAAAGAAACATCATAAAGGCAGAAAGCAGAGGAAATTGAGGAAAACGTTGTTACGTAGGAGAAGAAAGAATCTCAGAGTCTCTAATCGTGTATCGCTCATGAGTGAAGAAATAACAATTTGGAAAATTTCTACAACTGATGATATTAACGTCAATAAAAGCTTGATGCAGCTCCGTGATAAACAATGAACAAATGTAGGCAGGACTGAAATGATAGCATCAATATATGAATAGACGTTTCTTGCTGAGCCTGTGAAAATTCCTTTCTCTTTAAGCCGACACCATTTGCAACACCCACATGAACTTATAATAAATTGTGTTATTATATTTCAGTTGCACCAAATGACCTTTTGGAAATAAGACAAATATGAACTAGGTAAAGTAGTAAAAAGAAATGGATAGGTCATTGGAGTGAAGATGTAAATTCTCCTCTCTCGGTTAAAGTAAACTTTGTATATTAAAATCGTTTTCAAAATGCTAGCCCCTGATTAGTATTAGGTTGGTGCAAAAAATAATGACGTAATAATGTCGTTTTCTGACTTAAAAAATACGTCAAAAAACGACATTATTACGTCATTATTTTTGCACCAACCTAATATTTAAGGTGGGAATTCTTATCTAAATTTAATACAGATCACAATCGAAAATCACAATTTTAATTACTTCCATAAATTACTTAGTTTTCATGTTTTTTTTTGTTTTTGTTTTTTTTGTAATAGATGTGTCCCAATACTTAATCCCTGAAAACCTCTTCTAGTAGGAGTGGAACCTCTGTTATCGAGCACCTCCATTATCCTGCTATTCAGTTATCGTTGACATATCTTTGGTGAAAATATGTCTCGGAAATTGTACATCAATTATAGAACTTCGTCCGTTAAGATCCTGTATATTGCTGTTCACTTTCGGCCATGTAAGTTCTCCAAGCCAAACACTTACACTTAGCATCGCGTGCGTACGTAGTTCAGTCTGCCCGTGTCTCTTGCTAAGTGAGCGGCTCCATTTGCATTAGTTCGAAAATTTTCCTTTTAAATGGTATTTTGGAGGGGAGAATGTGTCTTCTGTAATTGAGAACATTCGTTAAATATGAAATGAGGTGCAAATATTTGTTGAAAATTATCATCCTAACAAAGCTGTTGCAGTCAGTGTTGTAAACATGTTTAATGTTTACAACACTTGTTACATTTACAATTTTAAAGTGGAGCCGAAAACAAAGTTCTCTGTAGAAGTATTTAGTGAGAGAGGCATGTACGCAGTCTAAAGTAGGTTCTAGTGGCACGAAGAGAAATAGAGTGGAAATTATCCCAGAAAAAAAAACTTACCTGAAGTCTTTATGGAATTGGGTATTTCCCTTTCAAACAGTAAAACCTATTCCCCGTCATCACCGGCTTACATATGCAAAAATAGAGCCTTCTATAAAGGTAAAGTGAAGTTAAATGTTCGTTTATTCTATTTGTCATGTATATTGATTTCTTAATGTTTTCTGCATGTAAAACTATAGTTATTCAATATAAAATATATTCTTGTTAATAACTTTCGGTGTGTGGAACGGATTAATTGTGTATACATTATTTCTCATGGGAATATTACCTCAGTTTTCGTGTATTTTCTGTTTTTAGACCAACTTTCTGCGAGGGATTATAACCGATAACCGAGGTTCTACTGTATAGTTTTAGCTGTAACTCTCCTACATACCCTTATAAGGTTAGCTTCTTAATTCCCATACGTTCATATTATGCATCTCATTCGGTAATACTATAACTTGAGTGGCTCTTGAGGCTTGTAATTGGTAAACCTTAGTAAACACAAAAACATAAATCGGGGATAATTAATTGATGTTTCATTGGAGATCAGGGTATATCACCAAATGTCGACTGAATTAATTTTGCAACGAAACGGAGTTCATTCTATTTTGATACACGATTAAATAAATAATTGACAATTGTAGGATTCACGAAGCTTTGTCATTTTCCTTAGTATATGGTTTCAAATGAAAGAAGGGAAAGCCAAAAACTGCTATATCAGTATATGTAGTTCTCGTAGAAAAACGTTGAGAAAAATAGTAACGACTTGGTGCAAAGTTGCATAAATGCATTGCGAATGAAATGGTTCAAAGAGTATTGTATTTAGGAACGTAAGAGTTGGCTTCCTGTTTTTCTTTATGATTTAAGAGAAGTTTTTGAAATCCCCACAATATTTATATCGCTAAAATTGTTATTGCGAATTAAAGGTTCTACGTTTTGTTCAATTTCGCAAATCAATCGATGAAATTTGAATAAGCTTATTCGTCTGGAAAAAATACTTCTGACAAAATCCCTACTTTGCACTTTAATAGTTCCATTAATTTAATTTTTATAGGACTTCATGGTAAACAATATTTTTTTAATGAAATTCCTTTCTTTCCTTTTTAAAAGCGAAGAATAATTTCTTAGGAATTATTTATTCTTGAACATCCAACTGATCATGCATGAATATTTTTTTCTTTAATTAAATTCCAACTTTTGAATCGTTTGGCAATGTGATCTGTTTATAGTTCTCGCAAACGCAGGGCGAAATCAAAACTGAATTCTTGTATATATAAAAAATTAAAGAAAAAATATGCAAAAAACAATGTTGAATTTTTATTTTAAGTATTTATTATTTTAATATTTAAATTATTAAGTATTTGTTATTTTAATATTTAAATTGTTTTTTAAATAGCCGGAATATATTGTATGTTAAATAATAAAACTTTAATTTTTTCCAAAACCTCAGTGACAATTTACTGGACTAAGCTACGCACCATAGTAAAACGAACTGTATTTTTTATCCCCTTACTTATTTGCAATTCTCCTCCAAATTTTGTTTCGATCGGTCAATGTATGTCTATTTTAGAGTGTATGACGAACGGCAGAGGATGTTGGACGATTTTCTCAAAGATGAAGAAGAGACTCGAGGTGACGGAGATGTGGTTCTACAAAAAGATGCTAATGGTATCGAGCAAGGATGAAATCTCAGAGAGGATTGCAAGCAGCAGGAGGCTTATACTTAACACCAGGAAGAGGCAGCTGAAGTTTCTTGGACACATGATGAGGAAGTGGGGCTGGAGAATCTGAAAATCACGTGTGGAATAGAGGGAAAGAGAGACAAAATAAAACAACGCATGACATACCTAGCAGGCTTGGGCAAGTGGATGACAGAACGTGGTCTAAGGTAAGGATCGTAGACAGAAGGAACTTGTTAAGAACTGCAAAGGATAGCGGGAGGTGGAGTGCCATTATCGCCTACGTCCTGAAAAGTCATGGGACATAAAAAGAAAGAAAAGACGGACTAACGGAAGTCACAGAATTTTATAGAAAGATAATCGAAAAGAATTAAAAAAGTATTTTATGGTTTCATTTTTTTATGGTTTCGTATGAACCAAATAAACTCAGAAAAACTCTGTGGATGGCAGATGAAATTCAAAACATGATGAAAAGGAGACAGCAAACAATGCCTCATTATGGTACAGATTATGCACCATTATACAAAGAAATTAGAAACAAATGTACATAGGCACAAGAGAAATGGCGCAATGAAAAGTGTGCAAAAATAGAATGCGCTTTACAGATAAGGCAGATATGAACAAAGGAATTAACAGAACCAATTTACTAATCGATACGATGCATAAAATAAAAAGGAAGCCTTGATAATAGAGCAAGTAAAATGCTTCAAAGATAGAACAAATGTATCGGAGAAAGAGAAAAAATGTAATATGGAAATCTATGGAACAATCTAAAATCTCAAAGTCTGTAGTGTAATAAAGAGTATATAAGACAGCGGTGACATACCAAAAGACCTTAGTAGATCCAGTTTCATTGCATTGCCTCAGAAACTAGGTACAAATGAATGCAAGTTCCATCGGATGATCAGTTTAATGATCCAAATAACAAAACATCTGAATTCCTATGAATAGCTCACGTAGCAGAATTAAACCGAATTGTAACAACAATGAACTTTCGTTAATGATCTTGATGCAAGGAAGTCCATACTTATACCCAAAATGATATAAGAAAGAACAATACAAAAACAAAAGGATAATAGTTTATACTTTTAGAAGATGCAAGCGCCTTTGTTGAAGTTTGATTCAAAAACTGTTTGAACGGCTTGGTGCGCATGATTAATTTAGGAACGATATTACAATAATTCAGAACTGACAGAATGAGCAACTATCCGCATACGGATAGAAAATGAATTCAGTACATACAAGCAAATGGCAAGGGTCATAAGAAAAGGATGTGTCTTTTCACCAGACTTATTCAACCTTTACAATGAGGCAATCCTGAGAGAATTAGAAGTCCTAGCAGAATTCATTAGCCATTATCTTTAAACAACATTAGATATGGATATGACACAGTAATGATAGAAGACACAGAAATGAAACTACAGGAACCATTAGAGAACGTAGTTAAGGAAAGCAAGAAAAAATGTACAGAACAACAATTATAAGAAGACAGAATTTATGGTTGTCAGAAAAAGAAACATCTCACTATGAGAGTTATGAATTGAAGATACCAAAATCAGGCAAATACGAAAATTTAAACATCCGAAAGCATATTCGAATAGCTGCCACCGAAATGTTTAGCAAAATATTAAGAAACAGGAGACAAAGAAAAGTAAGGCAAAAATTTATGTAATCTCAGAACTACAATATGGCAGTGAATGCTAAACATTTTGCTTCCAGATGAAGAAGAGGTATGAAGCGAAAGAAATCTGGTTCAACAGAAGGATACTGAGAATAATATAAACTAAGCATGTGAACAACGAAGAAAATGGAAACAAAAATGACGCTTATACTTAGAATCAGAAAAATCAGCTGAACTTTCTAAGCTACATAAAGAGAACAGTGGGCTTGGGGAAGTTGACACTTCCCGGACATATTAGAGGGAAAATAGAGAGGAACAGCTAATGCTATACCTAACAATATCGTGTAAATAAATGCCAAAACAGATATTAGTAGGGATGGTATTAAATCAGTTAGATAAGATAGGGAGTTGTGTTGAGCCATGACCGACGCCGTCCAAAAAGAACATGTATATAGAAGAAACAGAAAAAATGATTGAGTTTAGTGGAATTTTTTTCCATAAACATAAAACTATTTTATGCTCATAGACGTAGAGAAAAAGTGTCCAATTTAACAAGGTATTATAAAAAGATTTGGCACCAAATTCTCTTGCCGGAGAGCATATCACTCTTTATTAAGTCTCTCGAATGCACAGCCACAGATATGAATGGTAGACATACTTTTGTAGTGTTTAGAAAAAAGAGAGTACACTCAAACACAGGTATCCACAAGGTGACGTTTGGAATAGTAGTAAATAATGCCGAATAAAAAAAACATTGGTTAGTTTGTTCGTATATATATATATATATATATATATATATATATGCAGAGAGCGAGAGAGAGAGAGTGTGTATGAGAGAGTGAGAGAGCTGCATTTGAAATTGTTGCAATTTTTAGGGGTGTGTATAACTGAAAAGATCAGACATAATAGAATAATGTCTTTTTTATTGCCTCTATTTCACTTTGACACATTTCCATTATTCTTGCAAAAACTGTACGGTTCTCCTACGCCGAACACATCTGACGAGTACAAGAGGGGTTAAGAAAACACGCCGTTTACAAAGGCACGACTATTAAGACGTAATGTTACCGTCATAAGAAGTGGCGGGTCAAGGATTTACGAACAAGTATGCGTTGAATTTAAAATGGCGCCGACTTGCATCGGAACCGCTTGGCAAAAATATATAAAAAAAAAAACGTTACAAAGACAATGAAGGGAGACAGAGAGAGAGAGAAAGAGGGAGAGGATAGGAAAAATAAACACCAGATACACACACACATACATATATACATGTGTGTGTCCACACACACACGCACATACACACACACACACACACACACATATATATATATATATATATATATATAATATAATTGCACACACATTATCTATATATATATATATATATATATATATATATATATATATATACATATACCCTACCCGCGCACACAATCATATATATATATATATATATATATATATATATATATATATATATATATATATATATGACGTGTGTAACAGCAAAATTGTCCAAATCGTGAAAAAGCAAAGTTGGCCGTTTTTTTAGATTACAATTTGAACTGTTTTATCATAAAAATGATTAAAGATATTTTACTGGCATTCGCCGGTTTTTTTAACACTACTAGACTCTATTTTGAGCAATAATAATCTATAATTACTTTCCAAGCCTAAAAGAAGAATCCTGATGAAATTGTCCATAAACGAAAATGACATGTTCATAATTAATCATAGCCAAAGATCGGAATCCCATGAAGGATTGAAATACAAACATGAACTATAATATATATATATATATGTGTGTGTGTGTGCGTGCGCGCGCGCGTGCGTGTGTTTGTGTGTGTGTGTGTGTTCCAGTATCATTTTTAAACTTATTCAAGTTTAAAAAAGAAAGTTTAAAAAGGAAAAAGGATCAGGATGTCTCAACACGGAGAGTGATCATCATTTCAGTTTAGAGCTAAACGCACCAATTAGAAAAAAAAAACGATCGATAAGATGTTTGACACGTGAGACAGAAGTTTTACAATCGAAAGAGTAGTGAAAAAAGACTGGAAAATTAAATATATATGTGTGTGTGTGTGTGTGTGCGTGTGTGTGTGTGTGTGTGTTTCATTGAATAATTTAGACAAATTATGTCTACTTATTTTCAATTGGATCCTTTCATATTTACAGACAAACTTTTTGGTTCCATTATTAAGAGAGAAAATCACCGTGTTGATATGTATTATTGTTCCGAGTACTTTCGACATGGCACATTGTCATCATTAGGGTTTTGTTTATGTCTAGACAAAATAATTTAATGTTAATCTTTTTCAAAGATAAAATTGCTGTATTCATCTGAAAGTTAATTGTTTTTTACTAGTGAAATGAAGAACTGTGATGTCTTGACTAACGCTTCAGAGGCGGTAACTAAGTAAGGTGTTTTCAACAGTTTTAAGAAATAAGTATTAAAACTATTAGTGCAAACATCGATATTTAAAGATATCTACTGCACATATTTGTGAAGTATTCATAATTAATTTTATTAAGATTTGGTTTCATTTTTTTAATTTAGATAGCTTCGAGAATTTTTAGTTTATTTTTATTATTATCATGAAAAAATATAGATACATGTTCAACAATATATTTTTTCTGAATTACGAATGTGGACAGGTATGCTGCTGTAAATATAGAAATGTTGGACGCATCATTCAAATGACTCAGCCGCCGAGACAATGTAGTTGTAATATGACCAACATAAATATTTAAATTTATAAACAATATTGTTTTTTTGCAACACGTTGGTTGGTGGGGAAAAGTTGTTACGAATGATTGGATTAGATATACTAGATTTAGTGTAGTATATAATTAATTTTATTTTTTACTACGGTCTGTGGTTAAGATGTTAGTATTTATTATTTTTTTTAGAAATTTTATTTTCGTCTTGTTTATAATTAGGATATATTTGGTTTCGATATAAAAGGTTATTACCTTTGGGGTAGGTAAGGAAGTATTATATTCTATTTGATTTGTATTAAAATGTCTGATAGAATATATTGTTTGTTCATCGACAATAGAATAAGTGAAGGTATTATTAATAAGAGTTTGTTTCATATTTTTATTTCGCCGTAGAAAATGTATTTTGCGCATGAATTAATTTTTGCACGCTTTATTAGTTTTTTTTTTTTTTTTTTCTAATTGCTATTTTATAGTAATTAGTACATTCATTCTTATAGTTAAGGGTTCACGAATTTATGCTGGTAGATTTTTTATATGGCTTATCTTTAAATAAATTTAGAATTATATTATATCAATTATATTATATTAAATTAATTATATTAAATTAATTATAAACTTTAAATAACTTAAAATTATGTGGTTTATCTTTACATAAAATATATGGGTGCAGGAATTTATGCTGGTAGATTTTTATATGGAGAGATTGCGAATTTATTGTTATTGGTGTTTATTAATATATCTAGAAAAGGAACTTATTGCTATTATTAAATACGTATGTAAATTAGCGTACAGAATTATTTTTCAATTTTGTCGGGTGCTGATACATTTCTTCCATATTCTTAATTAATATAAGGATATCGTTGACGTATCTTAGAGAGATGGAGCGCTTTCTAAAATGGTTAAATATATTATTTTCAAGATTAGACGTATAGAAATTACTAAAAGTTGGACCCAGAATTGAATCCATAGAGACACCATATATATATATATATATATATATATATATATATATATATAATTTTCGGCGTCAAGGTCGAGTGAGGCTATACTTTCATTGTTACTCTTTCATGTACTTCCGTCTTTTGCTACTAAACACTTTTTCCTTTACCGCTCCTCATCTTCCCAAGACTGCAGTATATTAGACGCAAAAACTGACAGTATAGAAAAGGTATTTTCAATCCATCCATTTGCGAACCTCTTTGTCTTCGTTGACTTTAATGCTCATCACCATGACATGTGGCTAAAGCATTCTAAAGAACTGAAGTTGCCGCTTTAGAGACCTTAAATGTTTCTATTATCCATTTCCTCACTCAAATCGTGGACTTCCCTACTCTTTTACCTAGCCAAACCGAGCAACAGGCTCCTCTACAGGATCTATTTCTTGGCGAGCTTCGCAATATTGCCCTCTTGGAAACTCGGGCCACTCTGTGATATCGATATCTTCTACCAAGTATCCATTAAACAGGTACCCCCTATCCATAAGTCCTCTTTCTGTTACCAGCATGCCGATCGGGACTCATTCCCGGATTTTCTTCGGGACGGCCCTTGGAGTAATTGCGCCACTGAGGTTTCTTCTTGGGTCGAAACCGGCATGGACGCTTTCATCAGACTCAGAAATATCAGATGAAATCCCAATCCTCTCCATGGTTCACACCAGCATGCCCGGTCACTATAGCATACAGGAAACAATATTTCCAGATATACCAGCGTGACATTTCTCGTAAAAGAAGGTACATATAGCTAACATCCTGTTTGCTGAGAGAATAAGACATCGCAAAGCCTCTATAAACTTGGGCTCTCGTGATTACTGGTTATCTGTGTAATAGAGTACTAAATAAGCGCTAGATTTCTATTCTACCTATTCAATTGATTTGGGGTGTTATCATCATCTGCTGATAAAGCTGAATGCTTTGCCCGTAAATTCTCCTCAAACTCTACTCTTGACTCATCTGGAGTATCCCTGCCTAACTTTCCACTTAGACCTGATTCTCTGTTGAGTGATATGTATATAAACCCTTCTATAGTTTTTTGCTATTATCTCTAACCTTGATCCACCCAATGCACGTGGACCCGATGGAATCTATGTGATAGTCATTAAGAAGTTTGCTCCCAAACTGGCTCCTTCTCTTTGAATTGTATAATAAATGCCTCGCTGCACCCTGCTTTCCTGCCTGCTGGAAGTCATCTTCTGTTGTTTCAGTTTTTAAGAACTCGATTGAAACTACTTCCAACTCTCGGACTATTAGCCTTCTACCTCTTTTTGAGAAACTCCTAGAGGCCCTAATCAATGCTGAATCGGTTCAGTATCTCTCATCGGAGGGCTTTTTCTCAGATAAACAATACGGCTTTCGTTTCTACAGGTCAATTGCTGATGTAATTACGATAATTGCGGAAATAGTATATCATGCTCTAGATAAAAACGGCGAAGCCCGGGCTGTAGCTTTGGACATCTCGAAAGCCTTTGACATGGTCTGGCATTCACGGACATTTTTATGCTAATCCAGTCATTCCTATCAAATTGTGAAATGAAAGTTGTCCTGAACGATCACTACATCCTTTCGTCTAACGCGGGTGTTCCCCAGGGCTCCGATCTTTGGTACTACGCTGTTTTTAATCTTCATTAAAGACCTTCGCGATTACATCAGCTCTCAACTTGACATCTACGCTGACGACACTATCATTTACTCCAGCCTCGATAGTAAGCATGATCAGTTCGACAAGGTTAAAAATGTTAGCTGGTGTAGAAAACGACCTCAAGACCGTCATTAACTGGGGAAATAGATGACTTGTCAACTTTAACACCTCCAAAAATAAACCTCTCTCCATTAATTTCCTTGAGAGCCCTCTCTGCCTTCCATCAGAATGGCTGATGCTATCCTCCAGGGAAGTGACTCATCGCACTTTATCGGCCTACCGTTATCAGCTGATATGAAGTGGATAGACTATATTGAATCGAATGCTAAGACAGTTGCTAAGAAATTCGGTTCACCGTGTCGGGCGGAGACAGTTTTTCTCTCCGGAACCCATCTTGCATATCTATAAGTCCATTCGCCCATGCTGCCATATATGGTCCGGTGTCCCTGCTATTTACCAAAGAAGAATCAGCAATAATATATATTAAATTATTCCTAATACTTTAATAAAACTACTCTTGATGTGCACCAGAGATCAAAATAACATATACGTGGAATGCGCTGGTGTTTCTATAGGTTCCCACATGGGACCAACATTTAGCAACTTCTTCATGACTAAACTAAAGAATAACTTATTTAATACTACAAAAACCAACCATTTACCTAAAATATCTAAATGACATCCTCATTTTAGTCAAAGACATAGAAGAAATACATGAACTAAAAAAAAATGTTTAAATCCTCGTACTTAATTTCAAATACGAACTTAACGACAATAAAATCTCATTTCTTGATATACTGAAAGACATTAATAATAATACATTTATAACATCCATATATAAAAACCCAACTAGCATAAACATGTGCAACCTCAACTATAAAAGCGAATGTCCTATTACAAAATAGCTATCATACGAAACTTAATAAACCGTGCAAAATCAAAATCAAAATAAAGTTAACTACGGGTAAGGCAACAAAGTTCTTAAATGTTTGTAGCAGCAAAGTGTCATATAAAAAAAATACTAAATTAAAATACTACAATTAAAAAATAATTTTAAAAATCACATGCGTAGCAGCGAAAAATATTTTGTTTTAACGCATAACACATCTATAGATATGGTACAGCATACGCAACCATAAACACATGCATATAAGAGGCCAGCAGCGAAAATCGCACCGCATCCCATGACGTCACACATGACCACACGAGAGTGAATTGTAGAACTATGAAGTATGGGAAGCCGTTGATATAAACCAATGGCTTCGGTTACCAATTATAGACATTTAAGAATATTTGTAGAGATGCCATAATTGATTCTGTTTAGGTTTCTGGCGTCTTATATGCACGTGTTTATCGTTGCTTAGAAATCATCTATGTAAACAATGACAGACTATCATCACTGTTGTGTCCGTATATTGCTTAATACGTTGTAATTGACATTTTGATAATGGCTTATGTAAGCCGAAAGCTTAGATTGTATTTAAAAAAAAATGGATCAATATTGTGAATTTCTTTCTTTGTTCAACGATAATGTTATTAAACTTATCAGACGTTACGAAAAAAAATTTACATAAAATAAATAGATAACACTTGTCTATATTATTTAATGAAACGTGCATGAATATATATATATATATATATATATATATATATATATATATATATAAAATATATATATATATACAGCATATTTTCATTCAAACATGATTAATTCAAACAAACAAGTTTGAATGAAAATATGGTGTATATATATATATATATATATATATATATATATATATATATATATATATATATATATATATACTGCATATTTTCATTTAAATTTGGTTGATGAAATAATTTAGGCGCATGGAATGAGATTTATCACCGACAGATCTATATTTCTTCTTATGACAATGTGATGACAATATAATGCTGAAACACCTCTTCTCGTACGATCGCCGGAGTTAAGCAATGTCGAGATTGGTGAGTACCTAAACGGGTGTCCGCTTAGGAATACCAGATGCTGTAAGTTTGGATGTTGCGGTTAGTGTAATTGGTAATATCTGTTAATCGGAGAGTCGAGCTGAAATTCAAGTTGAATTCGTTAAATTCGTTTATGCATAAATACCCTTGGCAAAAGCATGGTTCTATCTCCCCACCCCTTCCCAGCTATGAGCAAATAGCAGTACAGACTGGGCTCTATAGTTTTGGTTGGAAACCAATTTAGGAGAATTACAATTCTGAATTCAAAATCTGAGGGGAGTCGTTTGAAGATCTCGTGGTACACTATGCGAAACAGTTCTCTGAATTCCGTTCTTTCCAACAGTGCGTTTGGATCTACACAAGCCTACACCACTATAATCCAATCATATGGTGCTTGTAGTTTGGCTATTTGGTTCTAAGAAAAAAATAATAAAGTGGAAAAAGAACCTTTAGAATCTGACACTCACAGAATATCGTGAAGTCAAATATGAACGTATAAAGGCAGTGAGTAACCTACATAACGAGCTTGTGTAAATAGATGGCAAAACAGCTATTGGCAAAGATAAAGCAAAGAAATTTTATTAAGAACTCCAAATAATAGGAAGAGCCATGGAGAGCCATGATCGCCGATATCCTGAAGAGAGACGACACACACATCTACGTGTATGGGTAGGTGTGTGTGCTAAAAAGATTCTTCAGACTTTTTGGTGTCAAAATTAATAACCAAGATTTTATTTGCTTTCTTGAGGGCCAAACAAGGAATTTGGAAGCGAAATCTGGGGAGTATTCACGCTCACGATCGCCTCCCGGGCTATGTTCTTCTTCTTCTTCTTCTTCTTCTCTCTCTCTCTCTCTCTGTATATATATATATATATATAGAGAGAGAGAGAGAGGGGGAAAGAATCAGAGACAGAGACACAGAGACAGTTATGAACATACTGAAATATGTAGCGAGTTAGCTAGTTGGCAAAATAGATAATGAACAGACTGAAATAGATAGATTTATTCCTCTAGTGCTCTATCATCCCTTATATATATATATATATATATATATATATATATATATATATATATATATATATATATATATATACATGGTGCAATAGTTAAATTGTCGCTAATTTATATATTTAATTTTGCGCAGGCGAGTTCTTTTTTATTTTGTCGACTGCGCAATATATTAGGTTCAGTTGGGCACCGTCAATGAGAAAAGTAGCACCATGACACAATTTACTCCGCCAGAAATTTGAAAGGGCATATTGCACTGTTTGGCATTTGCGCCGGAAGCTTGAATACAAGCATTTCAGAGTGATTGTGTGTCAATCGGAGGAGAGTGAGAGGACTCGGAAAGAACTGAATGATTCCAATGATAATTACGAAGGTGTTTGGCGTAACCACTAGTGATTGCAATGTTATGCCCCCATTCATTTTCCCACAATGCCTCGGACACAAATGCTTTGTAGAGGTAGTGCTGCCCTGGGTCAAAAGTGTGTCTTCTGGAAGACTCTATGTCTGGCAACAGCATACTGCATCATGCCATAAAAATAGGAGAACCCAGTAATGCCTGTCAGACAATTTCTGCGACCACATCACCCCTGGCTACCTAACTACCCATATTTCAACCTCCTTGATGATTATGTGTGGCGCATTTGAGCGAAAGACCAACAAAACTCCTTGTAACACCAAAGATGAACTGAAGGCAAGCATTATATCAGCATTCATCAGCTTAAATAATGAGACCGTCCGGAAGATGCAGGAGATTCCAAAGTCGACTGAATGTCGTGATTGAAGCCAATGGCGATTTTATTGAATAAATTTGCTATTTAGTTTTTCACGATATTTTTGTTCTCATTTTCTTTCAAGATTATAACTACCTAAGCATCCTTCTATCTATCTACAGTTTACCTATTTATTTATCGATTTATCTAATTCACATCCATCTATCTTGTTCCGATCTATCTATCTATATAGCTATCTATCTCAGCTAATTCATTATCTATGTCTCATTTTTTCATCTCTCTCTCTCTTTCTCTATCTCTCTCTCTCTCTCTCTATCTATCTATCTGTCTAAGTTAATTGTTTACTTATCTATTTTCCATCTACTCCTGATCTATCTATCTATCTATCTATCTATCTATCTATCTATCTATCTATCTATCTATCTATCTATCTATCACACTCGGTCTTTTCATATCTATCTATCTATCTATCTATCTATCTATCTGACTGTCGATTTATCTATCTATTCAACCTTGTACCAAACTTAATTCAGAATTGTAAATATTATAAACAGTTTCTAATAAAAAATACGATATTTCAAAGAGAAATATTTTGGCCAAATAACTTTTCATCTTGCTTCTCCACACCCGCAAGACCGAGCAAGTCTCATTAAGAAGAGCCCCACCACAGGGCATCCACCACCCGCGCTAATAGACCGACTCATGATTCCGGCTTGAGGCAGCGCGAACACATTCCACTCTTGTACACTGAACAACCTTACTATTCACATTTTTGTGTCTGTAGATGAGAATTGAAGTTCGTTGTCAAAACACAAGGATCAGTTGTGCAACAGGAGCGGCTCATATGGTAAAACTGAAGTTCATTTTTGATTGTCTCGTGACATTTTATGGCATTGCGATAATATTTAGTGAATGCGAAAAAGCTTTCAAGGAACTGGAGTATCGACTGCGACAAAAACATTTTGGAGAATTAAGATTGTGCAGCTGAATTTAATGTAAGGAAATGAAAACATAACTCTGAAATTGTTAGTCTAGTAAATCGTTAGATAGCTAGCTAGCTAGATATTAGGTTGGTGCAAAATTATTAGGTTTAACGATTATTTTTGCACCAACCTAATAAATAGAAAAAATGACAAATAGGCAGACATTGATATGAACAGACTTATATCGATCAGATAGATAGATATGAACAGACTTATATCGATCAGATAGATAGATACGAACAGACATAGATAGATAGATAGATAGATAGATAGATAGATAGATAGATAGATAGATAGATAGATAGATAGATAGATCCAGATGTATTTGAGAATTAAAGGAAAGTATGTATAATGTAATGTTAGGGAGTATGTAGCATATTATAAAATTCTAAAATTCTTTTTCAGACAAATAAAGGGCATTAACACGGCGGCCTCCAGTTTGACACATGAAATTAAAAAATATAACTTGTGCGTAGTGAATTTCTTGAAATCTGCAAATCGTCCATGTTTCAAAGTTAGAAATGATTAGAAGCCCTCTGACTAGACGTATCATCTATTGTCAAGAGGAATAAATATTCCATACACTCAACGGTCGAAAGGATAGTCGAGCTCATCCAACGCCATAACATACACCATCAAACCTCGAGAGGTTAGTGCAGATAAGAACTTCAGACTCTAGTCGCATGCACAAATGTGTGCGTCCTACGATGCGTAGAGATGACTGACCGAGAATTTTCACGACCATGTCGCCAACGTCACTTTGCTTTCTACCTGTCCTGACTTGAAATCAGCTGGACAACTACGCTTGAGGCGTCATCATGAGGGAGCCAAATTACTGGTTGATAATATTGTTTTTATCAAGCCAACTGTCAGAGATACAATCTCCCAAAGGACATTTAAACTGATATGCACTGTTGGTCTTTCGAAAACATTAGACTGAGAAGAATTATTGCGTATGATTAAGTTAGCTGTGCCAAATTTAGTATAGTGTATAATTAGTTTTATTTTTTACTGGGCCCGGTGGGGAATATGTTAGTAATTATGAGATTTTTTAATTTATTTTCATCTTGTTTATAGTCAGATTGCATTTGATTACGGTGTAGTAGGTTGATATATATATATATATATATATATATATATATATATATATATGCACAGACACACACACAGACACACATACACACACATATATATATATATATATATATATATATATATATATATATATATATATATATACCTACGTTTGTAGTGGGACTTAAACTTGCATGGTTTCCCAAGTCATCAGGCACAAATGATAAATGAACCACTTAATACAGTTGTTTATTCAGCTTTATAAACAACCGTATTAAGTGACGACTTGAGAAACCACGAAAATTTGTTGCACTACAAAAATTATCAACACAGCTTATATAAGTTCTATCACAGATCGTTTAAAATACATTCCTGTCGACCTTCATACTACAGGAAAATACTTGTTGACAATACCAATATACTATACCTTGAAAATAATAAACAAAACTTCAAAGTCATGTGGACCTGTATATGGTAAGCAATCTATCAACACTGAAGACAATTTATTACGAATGTAGTAGCAATGTTCTGAAATTAATTTCACTAACATTTAAGGCCATGCTGCATTTTACCAACTCTGGTTATCTCCCTTACATCGTGAATGCTTGTCTGCAAAAAAGGATTAGATTTAAAATTTTAAAATAATTATAACAGAGCGCCTTCATGAGTGTTTACAAAAATCACCATCATAGATAAAGTTTTTCTTTGCAATTCACCCCTGAGAATGATCTGGGAGGAGATTGAAAGTACTTGGGTTAACAATAACACTGGCGCCTTCTTTCATGAATTTCAACTTAACATCAAGATAATTTAAGAACTTTTAGAACGGATAATTGTAAAAATAAATTGACTTAATATACCTATATTATTCCATGAAACATGCTTGAAGAATATATGCTCCCTATATATATATATATATATATATATATATATATATATATATATATATATATATATATATATCCGATGCGATGAGAACGAAAGTAATATATAAATTCCAACGTTCACAGCATTAATCCAAAAAAGGGCTCGATACCGATAGTAGAGCGATAATTATTCCTTTATTATAATTTTATCATATAGACAAAACCATTTTATACACTACAAAGATGCAACTTGGTTTCAGTGCATTTCAACTGCACTTCGACGGGCGAGAATCGAAAATGGTTATGAATAATGCTGCTTGTAGGGAAGCCGTATGTGAAACGTCACTTCCTTTTTTTCCATTCGTTTGAGAAGAAAAAAAAATAGGTGACGGAGCGAAACAATAGTGCTTGTTGATTGCAGTTTGGTGATGAATGGATTGGATGTTTAATGTTGACTGGTCTGTTGAAATTTTCCTGCTGATAAACACCGGTCAAAAGTCCGGGCACATCATCTCACAAGCGTCCTAAAAGTGAGAGGTAGAGGAGGAAAGATGGAGATATGGGATAGTATTACGTTTAAGTAGTTAAAAACTGTAGCGATACTTCTTGTAGTATTTGGGAATGTTATTTTTGGTTTACTATAATGATTCTAAAGCTGAATTGCATGTATTTATGTTGGGGTTATCACTACTAATTCTGTAATCAATGAACGTGCTTTGTGGATTAAAATTTAGAAGTGGTGATTTCCTCTAAAACAACAAGGGATGTTAATATAACCTTTTATAATCAAATTTTGAAATATTTCTGGACGGTATAGCCTGTAGAATAAGTATGGGCGTAAAAACAATTTATCTAAAAATATTACCAGTAATTTATATGAAAGAAAAAAAATAAGAATCATAATTTAATTAGTGGAGAGGTACATAAGAGGGTAGGGAATATATCGAAGGAGTTGATTTATAATTTTAAAACGTTTATAGTTATGGAATTAAGAATTTAACAAGATTGTAGTGTTAGATCCTTAGTATGTCTACAGAAAACGGTTGTTTCATATCTTCGATTTAAAAATTGGGTGTTATTCAAGTGTTCAATGACATATTTTCTCTTGTAAACATAAGAAGCAAGGTTCGCTCAGAGAATTGCAGGTTCTGGCTTGTCTGAGGATTTTCCATTTAACCTTCGCTGTTTTTCCTTCTTCCTTGAGTTTCCAAAAATATTTCGAAATTTAGGACACAAATTCTTAAATCTAATTAACAAGCGCTTCCCTACGGAGAATAAATTAAGCCAGATCTTCAAGCGCAATACTTTAAAAATTAGCTATAGTTGTTCTAGAAATCTAGATAAAGTTATTAAATCGCATAATAATAGAATACTGAAACTTCAATAATAAATGCAAGCTAAATACAAATTCTAATACACCCAAAGAAAAAAGGCTATGCAATTTTAGAATCCTCGATCAATGTCCATTATTAAACAGGTGCTTAACCAAATCCATAGAGTATATGTGTTATATTTCATCAAATGAGAACTCCAGAGATATTAGGTTGTATGTGGGGTCAACTAGCAGACCTTTTAAGGATAGGTATTACAATCACAAAACTTCAACGCCCGAGTTGATACAAATTGGGAAGCCTGGTGCAATCTTGCTAGATATGACTCTGGGAAAATTAACTCGAACGCATATGGGTGACCATTTTATAAGTTGGATGCAACCCCGCTGCCACCAGTGGCATCTGATTGATTATGTCATCGTCCACAAGAAAGACTTGCAAAATGTTTGTTCTATGCGTGGTGCTGATAATTGGATTGATCATGCACTGATGAGAGCCAATCTGAACTTTGTGCTGAAACCAGTTGCTAAGAGAGGAAGCAACACTAGAAAACTCCCCAAACGTCTGGATGTTGCGAAATTGCATTCTCCAGAAAACAGAATATTATTGAAGCAGCGACTCTCTAAGATGACACATATATATTCGCATTTGAGGAAAAAATAGGGAAAACACCAGCAAACACCGAGAATGGTTTGAAGAAAATGAACTGCTATCAATGAGATCGTTGCAAAAAAGAGTCATAATAGAAATTTGATTCTACAAGATGGCTTGTACAAAGAACAACGAGAAGAAATGAGTAAAGAGCTTAAAGAGGCTGTCGGAAGCTGAGAGCTCTCTTGGTGCCATATAAGAATGATAGTGATCAAATCTAGCAGCTGAGATACAAGCTGCTGCTGAATCCCAAAAACACCAAGCAGATGCACTGCTTGATGCGACAAGTATTCGGCCCCAGTTCCGCTAAAACTCCTTACGGACATGGATGGTATTTCCAAACGATGGGAAAAACACTGTGATGAGCTACTTAACAGACCCTCCAATATAGAGGTAAGAGTTCTTAGAATCCCACAAAGACCTATAGTGATAGAATTCGATAACCAATTCAATGTAGCCTGGATAGTTGTAACATGGGCATGGCTGCAGGAGGAGATCGCCTCTTTGCAGAGATATTCCGCTATGGTGGCGAACATGTAATTCATTTGATGCACGATTTTATAGCAAATGTCTGGAGGAAGGTGAGGTACCCAAAGATTGGAAGGGACAAAATCAGAATTCCCTTTTACAAGGGTAAGTGTATCAGATCCAGGTAAAATTCTGGCTTCTCTTCTATTGAGATTAAATAGTTACAATTTACTGCCTGAGTCTCAATGAGGTTTCCGTTCACATAGAGACACTGCCGATATATTTACAGCACATCAAATCCAGGAAAAATTTTAAGGGGATCAAATGGTCCTCTATCGGCTCATTGTGGTTCTACGGAAGGCGTTCGTTACAGTCAATCGCACTGGTCGTTGGTGTATTCTCTCAAAACTTAGGTGTCCACCTCATTTCTCAGGATTCGGAAGTACTTCCATTGTAGTATGGAGGTCTGTGTCAATGTTGGTGGCGTTCTTAATGAACCGATCAAGGTTGAAAACGGGATGAAAAAGAAAGACTACTTAGCTCCAACACTATTTTCCATCTCTGTTGCAATGGTTCTATTCGACGGTTCGGATATTGTAATGTCAGTATTATGATCAGGTACACAACACCTGGCAAATTACATAAACTGCGCAGGTTCACGGCGAGGACTAAGTGTGCTGATCGTGTCCGCCTCTATGCGGATGACTGTGACGTGATTGGACACATTATCTAGCATATACAACAGCTCATGAACTGACTTTTGCGTTCCTGTATGGCTTTTAGTTTATCTATTTCCTGGACAAAACAGTGACAATGAGATAGCACCAGATTAAAAAAAACGCATCTGATGCGTTTCCAAGACTCAGGGACGTAGTTTGGAGCAAAAAAGGTATCAAAAAGTAAACGAATAGCGAAATTTACAATACTTATGGACTGAGATTCCTGATATACTTCTGCGAAACCTGGGTAGTGTACCGTAGGTATGTTAAATTGTTGGAGAGTTTTCACCTGTGTTGTCTGCGCATGTTCTAGGAATCCACTGTATCACTTACACCTCTAATTAAGAGGTTTTGCAGATAGCCAACTTGGTTTCTGCGGAAGCTCATATTCACAAGCACAGGCTACGTTGGACTGGACATGTCTCTCGATTGGAATACCAACGAATTCCTAAACAGATCCTGTACGCCCACAGCATAAGCCTAAACTCCGTTTCAAGGACTGTCTCAAAAACTCATTCTCTAAGGGTGTTATTGACGTTAACAACTTGGAAGCGCTTAATAGAGATCGAGGCGCATGTAGGGCCAGCATTGTTAACGGCATTAATACCTTCCACGAAACATCTCAAACGGGAAAAGGAAAGGTACTTTAATTAACCGTGAGGTTCTGAGCCTGTCTTGTGATTAATGCCATCGTGTCTGTTTCTTTAGGGCTGGGATGGTCAGTCATCAAAGGTCTCATTAGCGACAGCAACCAGATGTCGGTTGCCCGAACAGTCGGCATATGTGTACCTCTTGGTCAGGACTGACGAGACACATGAAAGTGTATGACGCGGATGCCAACACCCCAATGCATTCCGTATATTTTGGCAGCATATTATGATTTAAACATGTTTGATTAAACAATTTAGACATGAAATTATTTATTTTTAATACGATCATTTCGTAAAAATTAAAACTAACACTTAAAAAAATTAATTTTGAATATATATATATATATATATATATATATATATATATATATATATATATATATATATATATATATTACAAATGTTCTGAAATGTCTATAGTATATAGTTCTTTAGAAATATACCACAAGAACTCAATTTTTAACTAAGCTATATCCCCTTTATAATAACCTTTCTTTTTATTTGCCATGTCCTCTCAGAACGTAGGCGATCATGGCTCCCCACCTCACTCTATCTCTTGCAGCTATTCCCTCTGCTTCCTCCTCCAGATCATGTTCTGTCATTCACCTGCTCAAGATCGTCAGGTATGTCATGCGATGCTTTTCCTTGTCTCTATTTCTCTCTACTCGACCCATGAGTATCAGATTCTCCAGACCTTCCTTCCTCATTATGTGTCTCAGAAACTTCTGCTGTCTCTATCTAATGTTAAGTATAAACCTTCTCTTTGTTTGTAACCTATCTAAGATCTCATCGTTGCTCACATGCTCGGTCCATGATATCCTTAGCACCCTTCTGTAGAACATTCGCTCATTTAAGATTGCGGATTTTCGTTGGAACGTGTTGCTTTATTCTGACATCCAGCCTTTGAGTTATTCTCCCTATGCACTGTGAGCCACAACTACATTTAAAAGAATAAATTAAAGAACTATTATGATGTGGAGGGAGAACGTCTTTCGGCATAGACGGAAAATCAGGCTTGGGAGAAAAGACCACTCGAGTGTTAACGGCAAAGTAACAATGTCGAACTGCTACAGAAACCTGCCTAGCATAATTATCACTGATATTACCCAGCCGAGGAAGGCGCAGGTACGCAGGGAAACTTTGTACTATAGCTGGTTTAACTTTATTGAATTCAGCAATTTTATTCTTAATTATTGACTGAACAATGTTCAACGGATAGACATTGTTACAGAGAGTAGTGGTAATAAAGCTAAGTTCATCATCAAACCTTCTCTTAGAACAGATCATTAAAGCCCTATGGGTAAGGGTTTTAATTAAATTAATGTTACTTTTTATGGGACAAAAAGAATTCCAACGGGTATATAAACCAGTAAACGTCGGTTTACGATAAACAGATGGAACAAAAGCCGACGAAAATATGTTGACCAAAACATCAAGAAAGGGAAGAGAAGAACCGACTACCTTTTCTTGTGTAAATTTTAAAGTTGCATATACTCTCTTCGTGGAATCCAACAAAGATATTTGCTAAAATGGATCCTAAGGAGGAACTCATCGAAAGCCATGTGATATATATATATATATATATATATATACCGTATGTGTATATATATATATATATATATATATATATATATATATATATATATATATATATATATATATATATATATATATATAACACATACGGTGCTGGTGTTAATGTAACAGTGTTATGAAGTACATATTAACGAATATACATATTACTGGCAGCACGACTCGGATTTTTATGCAAAACGCAAACTTCTGTCGCTGCCTGATCAGACACAAAAAAGAAAGAGGGGAAAAGAAACAAAAAAAGAAAGAAAGGAAAGAGAGTGAAAAAAAGAGATGAAATGAAAGAAAGAGATGAAATGAAAGAAAGAAACAAAGAAAGGTGAGTGAAAGAAAGAAAAGAGAAAAAAAAGAAGATAGGGAAAAAGAAAGGAGAAAGAAAGTGAGAAAATGAAAGAAAAAATGAATGGACCTGTGTTCATTTCATTTTCTTTTTTATATTCGGCAAGGATTTTATTTCTAAGTACCATCACGTTGGGCTAAAGACCACCAGATTTTGAGCCCTTCCTGCCGCTTATATATTTATTTATATGAAGATTTTATAGAATAAAAAATTACTAAACTGGATTTTATTTTTTATCATAGAAATTCGTTCAAACACTCATTTCGAGTAGTCACTGGTTTAAAAAGTGAAATGCTTAACCGAAATTTCTTAATCCGTTTCTTAATTATATATGACTATATAATATCTTCGTAGAGACACAGTTCGCGCGCGCAACGAGTAGTCTCGACAGCCACACACCGACATTTTTATGCTATTTCATCTTTTAGTCTTCAGTTAGCAGATTATTTTTTACTGGAAATAGTCTGAAGGCATTAGTCGTTGTCGAATAATTTTACGTTATGACGTTCGTGCCAATGGAGATAGCCAAAACGAAGCACGACGCGAATGGTTCTAAACTGAGAATTCCATGCATCGCAATGTCTTTACGTATTATATGCAACTATGAATTTGACCTTAAGAATAAATATAAAAAAAAGGGTTTTGACAATTTACCTGTTTTTTCAGCCTTTTCTTGTTTGTTTTTGTTTTTCTCTTTTTATTTTGTGTATGTGTGTTGCTTGTATGTGTTATGGCGATGAGTAACCAGACAAGAACAAGATCTTCGTCATTATACTTAAAAAAATATAACTAGATTATTTTTTTCATTTATTCATTACAAATTTGATGTCGTTATTTACAATTCACCTTTCTCTTCGTTTTTCTATTTGTATTTTCATAAAAGTTGGAAATGGGGGCCTTCACTGGAGAATATGTGGCATCAAGTCTTTACAATACTTTACCACTCTCCCCAGAATGCATTATCATTATTATTATTGATTTCTGGCGTTTACACATTTCTTTCCAGGTCCCGCGAAGGGACCTAAGGTTAGGAATGGCATCATGACACTTTCCACTGACAAATATATATATATATATATACATATATATATATATATATATATATTACATAGATGAAGCCCTTCGTAAAGTGTGGGCTGTACTTGTCAGAACAATTTTTTGTATCTCCTTGAGGCATGAACTTCCAGGAATCCCTTCAATTAGTCTACTGCAGTCTTTTCCAACCAGTCCTAGGGCTCCAACTACAACAGGGATTGTTGATGTTCCCATATGCCACATTTTCGAGATTTCTATTTCAAGGTCCTTGTACTTTGACAGCTTTTTGAATATCTTCAAAGTTACATTGCAGTCAGCAGGGACTGCTATATCAATAAGGACGCAATTTTTTTGTTTGTGGTCTTTAATAACAATGTTTGGGCGGTTGGCTTTGATTGTTCTGTCAGTGTGTATTGTGTAGTCTCATAGAATTGTAACAGGTCCTATCTCCGTAACCGGGTCTGGGTGGTGTTCATACTACTACTACTACTACTACTACTACTACTACTATTATTATTATTATTATTATTATTATTATCATCATTTGATAGACCAGCACACAAACGAAGTTATGTTGGGGTACAAATACACGAAGTCCATTTTACTCATCATGACAATAAATCAAATAAGAGAATACAAAGTACATGTTTCACTGCCAGATTTGAGTAATATGATGACAGGTTTTAATAAAAACGTTCTTTAAAATTTTAGTTCCGTTAGAAAAACTTCAGGGCGTTTAACGCAATTTCCTCAGAGGGTGTTCAATTAAGCGTATTGCTGAGTATCGAGATGTAACTCTCCAGTTGTCTTGTCATTTAAATTTAAAACAAAATCAAGTCTGTCGACACCCCGGCCATGATGCACCATGAACAAAGATGTACAGTGTATCAGCCTCTTGGGAACATGCACAATGGCCTATGCTCAAGCAACTGGCAAAAACATAGTATTATTAATATTATTAATAATTATTATTACTAAGATTACACATATTTTACAAAAATAAAGTTCTTCGTAATGTGTGTGCTGTATTTGTCAGTAAAAGTTTTTGTATTTATTTAAGACATGGGATTCCAGGAATCTCTCTAATATATCTATGTGTCCTCGTGTGCCACATTTTCTTGTTTTCCATTTCAAGGTCCTTGTATTTTGAAATTTTTTTTGAAGATCTTCTTACCTTACAATCTGCAGAGACGGCCATATTAATAAGAAAGTACATTCTGTTCTTGTGGACTTTGAAAACAATGTCTTTCTGAGCTTTGACTGCTCTCTCTCTCTCTCTCTCTCTCTCTCCCTCTCTCTCTGTATTGTAAAGACCCATAAAAGTGTTACAGGTTCTATCACTGTAACTGGGTTTGGGTGATGTTCATGCCAGTTTCTTGCAGCTTCCTTGCCGTAAAATGGCTTATTTTCCAGGGTAGATATTGTCCCACTCTACTATGACGAGTTTTATATTCAATGAGTGTTGGATGTTTATCACAGAATTTTCATTTGGGGTTAACACAGTTTTTCACTATGTTTGCTAAGTAATTTCTAGTTAGCAAGCATTATTCTTGTGCAACAAGAATAAAACCTTCAGTTTTAGCTTTTAACCCAGCACTTCGTAACCACTGCTGGGTTCGGTGTTTGTCTACATCAGTTTGTTTAATGCGTGCAGAGTACTGAACATGAAGAAGTTCATCTTACCATCACCTCTGCGTTTGGTACATTGCATTTGCTTTTGGTTTCTTTTTAGTTTCTTTGCAGCTGCAGTAGGTCTATTATGGTTTACTTTTCTTCACCCACTTGAAATTTCCATTTCAATTTGTTGGCTTCCTTTACTACTGAATATTTTTTTTATTTCTTTCGTGTTTTTTTTTTATACAGATCATCTTCTAGTCTTCTGTAGTTTCTAGGCACCTTTGAAGATCAATTGTTGTGGTTTTGTAAGACAGTTCTAGCTGAAATAATCCTCTGTCTCCTTTGGATCTGGGCATATAGAGACTATCAACATCAGCCTTTTGGATGATGCATGCAGTACAACATGCGAAGCTTTCTTTTTTGATATCCATTTGCTTAATGTCAGCTATGGTTCAATTAAGGATGTTGGAACTGTATCGCACCAGAGGGACAACCAATGTGTTTATGGCTGGTATTCTGTTCTGTAAATTCAATATAATATTTAACACCAGACGCACACGCCTGTAGCGTATGTTTTTCTCCTTCATTTGGGTATGCTAAATTCTATCTACTTATCTGACTCCTAGAAATTTATTGGCTTCTTCTTTCAGTTCCATAAACTTTGTCACAAAATCTAGATCTATTCTGAGTGTTTCTGTGTGTCTCCCTTTTTTGAAACTTATTTTTGCACATTTATCTAATCCGAAATTCATACCGATGTTATTACAGTATTGAGGATACCCTTCAACTCATTGTCGTCTTTGGCAAAGAGTTTGATATCATCCCTGTAGAAAAAGTGATTAAACACTTTCTTTTTTACCTTGTATCTATAGTTATGACTGTTTAGATCATGAAAGAGGTATTAAGGATAAACAGACCTAAAATAGCGACATAGAATCTCTTTAAAAGATTCTTCGTCGGATATTCAAACAACTGGAATTGGCATTACCTTTGGTGTGATTTATATATAATGAAGTTTTCTACAGTTTCATGCCATATTTAAGGAAACTTACTCTCAACGGGTAGACTTTGTACATTTCCAAAGCCTTAATATTTTCACGGTAATTTTTTCCAAGCTGTGCTGAGATTTCTACCTTTTTTCCTGCAAGTTTCCCGGGTCATTTTATTCATTAGTAGTTGATCTTTGCATGTATATAAACATCTACATTCCTTCAGCTCCAGAGGAAGAATTTTGTATTCATCGAGAAAAGCGTAATTACAGTTCCCCCGGACAGACGTGATCAATTTATTTGTGGCGGGCAGACATGTTATTGGCCTATAATATTTTGGATTATCCGTTTCACCCGTTTTTGCTAGGAGATATATAATATCTTCAGTGATCCATTCTGGAATGTCATTGGGTTTATTAATTAGCACTGATAAATTTTGTGCAAGCGATTTTAGAATTGATGACATGATAGAGCCAAAAGTTGAGTCACTTGGCATTTCCTGGGTATTTCCATTTTGGGAATTTTATTATATCTTGCTTAACATTATTCTAGTTTATTTTTTTTATTTTTGCACAAGTTTATCCTTTATTCTTTCTTTCTTTTCATTTGCTCCACACTACTTTTGAATTATTTTCATTTGGGTTGCTCTAAATATTCTCCCCAAATATTTGCACTTCTTCAATAAATGGTGGCCTTTTTACTTCTATAACTGCTTTTCCAATTTCCCTTTAAAACTGAAAGACCGAAACACAAGTGTGACTGCGAACAGTGCTTAACATCCTGTAAATATACTGTATATTTGTCTGTGTCTAATACTAAAGAGATATTGTACTAATGAGTACTAAAGAGATATTGTACTAATGAGTACTAAAGAGATATTGTATTAATGCTCTTTCGTGGTGTCAATCACTAAATCTGTCTGAGAAGAAGGGTTTTGTGCATCAGAAAAAGTTCCTTGTTGATAATACATTTTTGCAGTATATATTATGTATTTGTGAATTTATTTTTATGCACCAGTGCCGAAACAGGATTTGTTATTGTTACAGTCGCCCGCAACTCTGCGCATTATGTTTCTCTCTTATGTTTTTGGCAATCTGATTTATTTTTACAACAGGAATTAAATTTACAAATCAAATGTAATTGTCTCTATTTTACAAGTTTCTGTAAAATTACTCCAAGCAGTAGTTAAAACGCTAATATAAAGTACTGTATCCCGCAAACAAAAAAAAAATATGTAATTAACTTTTTCTATGTTGCGGGATTAGGATAAAAGATAATTCATCATTTTCACGCTTCGGGTACGCTAGTTATTATTATTATTATTAATAGTAGTATTAGTATTATTATTATTTCCTTTGATTTCTGGTTTAGACTAACGGGGCGCGTCCAGCGATTTATGAAAATAAAATCGTTGACATTTTCGATTGGGCATTTTTTAAAAAAATAAAGAATTAAAAAAATATTTAAAATAATAAAAATGACTCGTGAGAACAAGTTTTTGTATTTCTTTAAGGCATGGCCTTCCCAGGAATCACTGCAATGAGTCTATCGGACGATTTTCAAATCAATCCTAGTGCTCAAAGTACAACTGGAAATTTTGATCTCCTCATGTGTCCCATTTTTAAGATTTCTACATCAAGATCCTTGTATTTTATAGTTTTTAATCTTAAATCTTAAATGATGCATTACAATCTGCAGGAACTGTCATGTCAATAAGAAAGTACTTTTTGCTGACTTTGATCACAATGTCTGAATATTATTATGAGTTTTTCTTCTTCTTCTTCTTGTTATTATTATTATTATTATTATTATTATTATTATTATTATATAACACCATCAATAATTTCATGTGTACTTAGCACGTTTTTCAGCATTTAATTTTTATATTATAATTTTTGGAGCTGATTGAATTAGGCCGAACCGTTTTTGAGTTTGATTTTAACACGTCCTAATAATTAAATATTTCAGACAAATATTTATAATACCAATAAAACATTTCTCACGGCTCCATAAACTTCAAAAAGCTTTTTTTCTGATATAGTAACCAGCGCAGTACCGTTTCAGAGTCTATAGGAAAATGGTTCCACGTATCACTCTGTGTATGCCAAAACTGTCTTCTACCCACTACGCTTCTTAACATCTTTCTTGGATGCATTATAATTGACGCTATTGAAGGTCACCAGGACACAGTCAGTATCAGAGAACGCAAAATCATGAAACTTTGCTTGAGAAACAACATAAATGATCTAGCTGTCAAAGAAAAGGAACTTGGCAACCAGGTGAAGAACCTGTATGAAAAATCATCCAGATATATCACAGAGATTAATGACGGAAAATCAAGCTTATGGCGACTAATGGGAAAGGGCTTTCAACCAAGATAAACGTCGGTCGCCAGGATCTTAAATTAATGAAATATTTCAAATATTTTGGTTCGATTATCAGCGATCAGTGTAGCAAAAGAGAAATAATTTCAAGAGAATCATTAATAATTGCAACAGTTACACAACTAAGAACCATCTGGAAAGACAAAAACATCTGCCTGAAATCCGAGAACAGACTGATGTGCTTATTTGCCTTCACAAACATTTACGAATTTTATATATTAACAACAGAATTATAGCGAAGAACTCAAGCATTAGAAATGAGATAATATTGTAGTGTGTTATCCTGTGTATTTCCGAAGTTGACCTCATCACAGATGGAATGGAAAATCTCGAATCTGCCGAGAAGAAAAGTAAAATGTTTTAATTGAAATGGCATTGTAGAAATGTTATTGGGGAAATTAAGAGTTGAAGATGATACAACAATATATAGATACACTTGAAAATATCTAGATGAGCAGAGCCTGGCAGCTGATCTTCCTTCTAACCAAGATTTAATAACTCAATAGATCAAAAACTGGCTGGTCACATGCAAGTCCTCGAAAAACAAACTGGTGCCATTCTATCATCACCGAGCGGCGGACACTAAATTTTCACCTGTCTCGATGAACGAGTGTTCTCTCAGAGAGGACCCCTATACCTTGAGCGCCTTTTGGGAGTTAAGCTCAACCTAGACCTCAAGTGCAACTCGTACATGCGATCCATCTCTAACGATATTGGAAATTGGTCACTTCCCTGAACAGCTCCAATAAGTACCTGACTTCTCCTGCCATCCTCTAATTGTACAAGAGCCAGATCAGGCTGACCACATAAGGAGAGAAAAGGGAGATCACCTCCCTCTGTGGGTTCAGGTTGAGATCATAGACAAAGAACATCATTGGAAAATTCGTAAACTTAAGGAATCAGCACATATGCTAAGCCACAAAAATCTCCTGAGCCGACCAAACATATAAATGAATACAATATGGGAACCAGTAATAAAGAGCGCCAGAGAAAAGGGAGAATAACAACAAAGATTGTATTATGAGCTCTGGTAAAAGGATGCAATGATAACAGCAAAAATTGCAATATGGGCACTGATAAAAATGGTTGCTGAATACATTAGGTTTATAATACCCAGAAATTTATATACATGTGTATAAATTTATACAATGTGTCCTCAAAGACACATGGTACAGTGGATAAAGGCGATAAAGTGAGAGGACCCAAAGAATGAGTTCAATATCCGGTTAAGACACTGAAGAACTGGAGAGGTGAATTAACTAGAATTAACTGATAACTGACATCCATTAATCATGGCACGTGGAACTAGAACACTATACCCGAGTGAGCGAAATAAAGGGTCAGTTCGACATTCCATCCATCTGAAGAGAGCCGGAGCGTACAACGACCGAAACGTTGTAATAAATATGGCGACAAGAATGAGGACAATAATCCGAATAATTTAAATAGTGTACGGGATGTTTATATAAAAAAAATCTACTGCAAAACACAGAAGAAAATTTAATGAACACATAACGACTAGTAATGGTAATTAAAAATTAATATATATACTTTCCTAACATTTATTTCTCGATTCGACCCAGAAATTCTCTAAAATAGGTTGAGAGCATCTTCATATTTACATGTTTCTTTTTCTCTCGAGAATTGACAAAAAAGTTAACACTGTTTACTTACAAACTAATTTGGCAAAGTTTAACAAACGTACCCACAAAAAGTGAAACTATACGTTAATAACGGTGTCAGGAGACAAAAACGCCATTTACACAGAATATTGTCTGTCTGTTAAACTTTGTCGAACATTTTTATTTCTTTCCCAATCCCTGCCGATTGTTTCTTTATTCAGATATTTTTTCGCTTTGATTCTTTGCCATCCACAGCTAGAGAGACCAGTTTGCCTTGCTATTTAATCGCAGCTGAGGAGAAGAAAGATGGATGCATGCCTTTTCTCAATCAACAGAGCAGGTTGAAATTTGAAGTCGGCATGCAGATTCCGATTTTTACGCCGATATCGGTTACACTACCCACAAATCCGGCGAAATAATAAGAACAGCATGTTTTTCGTCTCTGGTACACGTTTCGCTAAAATCTGCTACTTTTGATAAAATGATATGTGATAAAAAGGTATCCTTTTTTGGAATACATCGGTATTGAAAACCTAGTTAAAAAACTGATTTGCAAGTTTTCTGTCGATAAAATCCACGATATCTACTGAATAGAAATTTGGTTATGCATATGATTGATAATTACTGTAATTTGTAAAACAGATTCTATGCACTTAGCCGAATGCCTATTATTAAGTCTATTTTGAAGATGAAGAAGCATTTTTGATGGAAAGAAAACGGCACAAATACCCAGAATAAAATCTGAATGAAGCAAATACGACAGAGAAAAGAACAAGAATAAATCGTTGGGATGAAAATCCTGGAGAATAATTTTCCTTTCGATTCTATGCAGAGTTCAAGATTCTCAGTTAATTATCTTGGAAATTCCTGCCAGTCTGAAACGGACAGTTTTTAAAACAGCAGAACAAATACAATATGTACAAAATAAAACCTTGGAAAAACATATTAACAAAGCAGTCGATTTTCAGATAACGGACCAAAAACGCATCATCATAGTTCAACGTGTGCTGTGGCATCGCTGTAATGGTGGCGGCCAAAAATTGGACAATTAGAATCGATCCCAGATTAGCGTCAGCAATTCTAATACTGATTTCCAAGGCAAGTAAGGGTGAAACTCTCTTGGAATATTGACAAATTTACTATTATTCTTAATCGTTTGAATCTAAACTTAGTAAAACCATTAAAAACATACCCCAAAAATACTCGTGCCGAGAATGTCACTTTTCTCAAGCAAATGACAATTCTTTTAAATTACATGAAAAAAATCAACTCTCTGGGATTTTGTCTTGGTCTGTTCGGATATTTCATATTCTAGCTGATGTTTCCTTCATTGATTGTGGTGAATCCTCTCCCACACAATTGCGTGTCCTGCTCTTTCCACTGCCTTTTATGCTCTCCTAGCACTGAACAATGTCGTAATTGATAAGCCTCATCACACTAGCTTTACGTCTCTAGAAATGTCTAGTGGTTTGACAAATGTTTTGGGCAAATTTTGATGGAGTTTTGCCGACTGCCTCCATTGGTGTATCACACCAGGTCCGTACCTGGATTTCTGGGAACTTCAGATAAAAATTATCAAATCGATACGGAGACGAAGATCGAATTCATTCCATATTATTCAATACCCGATATTCTATAATAGAACAGATAGGAAGATGATAAATTTTGGAACATTAATTATGCTTTTCATAGTCTGACATAAGGCCACTAACGGTTTACAGGATTTAACTTCCTTGGGTGGTAATATATATAATTTCTGATGTGGAATGATATGACTTCGATGTGAGCAGTGATATTCCACATAAACCCTTGCAAAATACTGTTATATTATACAAAAACGCAGAACCCAGTAAATAACCAATGAATTTATAAACAGGGATCAAATTAATACCCACCGATTGGTATTCTTGTAGATGCCACTGTGCTTTTTTTCTTTTATATGATATATTATCATAAGTTTATACAAACACACACACATATGTGTGTGTGTGTGTGTGTGTGTGTGTGTGTGTGTGTGTGTGTGTGTGTGTGTGTGTGTGTGTGTGTGTGTGTGTGTGTGTGTAAGTAAGTAAGTAATCTCTCGGAGTAATAAATAAAAAAAAGCAATACTTCAATAGAAATAGCTTTGTTTACGTTTGGATATGAAAATAAACTTTTGAGATTGTGGGACGACGTGGGTTTCACTTAAAGTCAGTATCCGGCCTAGCTTAATCCGTGACGCTATTCTTGACTGAGTCACTCTAAGGATGGTTTCTCCTGCAAAGGGGCTTGCAGGTTCGAATCCTGCCGGAGGGTGCAATTTTTTTAAATAGGTTTTCTCGAATATTTAGGCAGGTAGATGAAATTAAATATTACCGTCTAAATAAACAGAGCGTCTACTCCAATATGGGTATCAACTAAAAATAACGTTTAAATTGATAATACATACATAT
>OZ010598.1:705000-712500 GCA_963932145.1 Acanthosepion lycidas | reverse complement strand
ATGTAGTCAGTAGTCTTAAAAATGTTGGAAAATATTCTCCGTAAACTAATTTAATGAATGTTGACTTTAAATTTACTTTAGTCTTCGCTCTTATTTGCTGATATTGTCGTGTATAGTCAATCATACTTTCAAAAATGGACACATTACGTAATATTTTATATACATAAAAAAGTGAAAAATTATTTCAAAAATTTTGGTGCAAAATGATTTGTAGTAAGCTTTTCTATTTGTGATTAGTAAATATAGTTTTCACTTAACAACATCAGATAACCAGATGAAAGTAATGCAGATTTTTAAAAGAATTATATATTATAAATTATTATAATTAAAATTAAAAAAATTGAAGCAATTCTTGTAAAATTTCATTACTCATCGAATGTTTATTTCTTAATAATAACATAAACATTTGATGATAAACCTTTGTTTTTATTAAATTTTGGGTATTTTATCATCACTCCATGCTGTTTCTTCAATTAAAAAGTAGAGATAGCTAAATTTTATTGTTAACACAAAGTTCATATGAGGACTTTGGTACAGAGCTTGTTCTTTTCTTTTTTTCTGAAGTAGAATTTTTTTTTTTTTAATTTCTGTAATAATTTTTGCTAATATTAATGTTATCGATGTACTTTGTGTAGATTTGTGGCTTTATTGTATATTTTGTTTTGTTTTTGGACACATTCTGTTTGTTTTTACAGCATTTTTAATAGGAAATTCAGTATTTGTTTTCGATACACATTTTTATATCGATCAGCGTATATAAACAAACTCTTGTATACTATATTCCTATTATTATATGTGTGAAAAATAAGAAATGCTGATAATATATTATAACAAGATTATGAAATAATTTTAAATATAAGCAACACAACATATACACTCCATTCCATTACATTAGAACTTTAATAAACAAATATCTCGGATGTTTGGCAACTACTTGATAGGTAAAGAAGCGATTGGATGCATAATTTTAAAATGTCAACTGTATGGCTAGAAAATTGTGCCACATGACTTGATGAGAAATATATAAATAGATGCATACTGGTTTGCTGTAGTTACATATTTTGAAAAACATGTGAGGAAGAAACAAGTGAGTACATTAAAAATATAATTATTTTGAAAACATTACGTAGTAACAAATGTAACCAAGTACACAAAAAGGAGCATCCCTATTTTATGTTATTTATTAAAAATTGTACGTTGTTATCCATTATCGTAATTTTTTCATTATGCTTTTAAATGCAAAACGGTGGACAATGTGCTGAGCGTTCCTTAGAACGTGAAAAATTAGACATTATGGAATTTTTTCTATGTACAACTTTGTATAAGTACTTATATTAATGAACAATATATAGTTTTCTATTACGTGTACCCCTGAAGATGGTCTTGGAAAAAGATCGAAAGTACTTGGGAAATGAAAATCAAGAAATTTAAACAGCTATAGCACATTTGTCTCATCCTTCAACATTCAACATCACTATACGGAAGGTGTTTGTAATTTATTCAATCAGACGTGCCTAAAAGAGAATTTCCTGCCTAAATAAACAATTATATATATATATATATATATATATATATATATATATATATATATATATATATATATTACATACATCATAACTTTTACTGACTGATAATTCAGAAGTGAAACCGCGTTAGCGTTGAGTTTTTTTTTTATTTTTGGTAAGCATATTTTATTTTTAGAAAATATATATATATAGATAGATAGATATGTATATATATGGGCTATGTTCTATTGAACTCTTCCGCGCGCTGCTCAACATTTTTGCGGCATTCCCAAATCAACCATTTCCAGCCAGATCAATCTCCAGCAACAGTTTCCTAGTCTTCAACATTAATCCCAAGAGTCTTTAGGTTATATTTAGCTACACACTCGAAACGTTTTGGGGCTTATGAACTTTCAGTGTTTATGCAAAATTCTCCCTGTCACTGGCTGGTTTAGCCAGTCACATGAGATCATGCCAGAAAAGTCAGGTGCAATTTCCTTGAAATGCAAAACTACCAGAATGACATTCAAGTTACTTGTATGAGTTTTATGACAAGTTTTGTAAATCGGTTACGGCATTCAAACATCTCATGATTATATTCAGGAACGAACAAATTTCCAACACAAGACAAATTTTATGTTTGCCACGTGTGTAAGAGGTTGTAAAAGCATAATAAAGCTAACAAGTGAAAAGATGGCCTTCTTCTTTATCAAAGAAATGACAATTATTATGTATGTGTGTGCGTGTGTTTGTGTACCGATGTATTTTTCTGGTTATGTATATATTAAGATTTCCACCTGCTGTATATATATATATATATATATATATATATATATATATATATATATATATATATATAATATTTGGACTTGTGTTTCGACCGTTTACACTCCGGTCTTCTTCAGTTAATTGGAATTTCGAATCTACCCCTTTTTTTCGTCCACTGGAGTAAATTGTTCCACGTGTCATGCCTCCACCGGATGTCTCAGTATAAGTTATCTCCATTTTCCCTTAATTCTTTGTGACCAGGAAATGAACTCACACCCCTTTGGGTCAAGTCACAGGATTCTCCCAACTGCCTCAGTGTCCATTTTTACTAGTGCTCATTTGTTGTTCTTATTGTTTTTTTCTAGCATTCTGTATTACTGGTTCCCATATTGTATTCATATGTATGTTTCGCTTAACATATGAGCTGATTCCTTACATTTTCGTATTTTCCAGTGATGTTCTGTTTATTATGTAATCTCATCCCTAAGGTGGTGATCTCCCTTTTTCCTCCATATGTGGTCAGACACGCCTGTCTTTTCTATTTTCCCTCGTGTTACGGCTTCACGGTGTTCCTGCAGTTTCACCTTAATGGAGCGGCTTGTTTCTCTTTTATATTTCTTACCACAGCTGCATGGGATGGCGTACACTCAATCGTTAATCATGTTCTCCTCCAGAGAGCGATACCACGTAGGAGCTGCCAATGTCTACGTGTTTTCAAAGTGAGGTGAGATCTGATGGAAAAAAAAAACAGACTTCCGATTAACCAATTCTTGACCTTTTCATTGATTGCGGACATTAACATGTCCTGTTAGAACAGTAATTGGCTGAATCCAACCATTTGGAGTGTTTAATGATGATTCAGTTCGTTTACTCCGGGAACCTTTTCTCTCTACATTGTTGTAATCAAAGCCATTACTCCTTGCCTGTGGTATTTCCAGTCAAAATGGTTAATCTTTCCTAGGTTTGAAACGAGAAACGCGAATGGAAAAGGCGGTTCATTAATGGATTCGAAAAAATCCTGAAGCACCCAAACATCAAAATGCTTAATGTATCAGACTGCTTTCAAATACCTTACAACACTCATATTTGATATGTGAAGTATTCCTGCAGTGTTTCGTGTCGTGTAAGCTGGATTATTCTTAATCATCGTTTTGAATTGGTCATCTTTAACAACTGCTGAACTTCCAGACAGAGATTTCCAATTCTGAACCAAGCGAGTCCTAAATTAACAATGCTTTCATCTACGTCACCATCTCCATAAGTGTAACCGATCTTTTTTGTTATTTGAACAGTAAAATTATTTTAACGTAAAAACATTCAAAATTCACAATCTACACGGGAACACTTTAGAAGGATGCGCTGAAATGTCACCATTCAGAATATATATGTATATATATATATATATATATATATATATATATATATATATATATATATATAACCTTAGCTGTGAACACGACAACAATATGCTCACCGTGTTCGGAAAATAGAACATTTCTATAACTTTAGGCACAGAAATAAAAAAAAAAATCCACATATTTAGTTAAAAATAAAAAATAGAAATAAAAATCGTTCTTGATAATGTCTAAAGGAATGGCCAAAAGCGCTCGGATATGCAGAAATTTTGGTTAGTTTTTACATTTTGTATCCAGAAAAGAAAATACTTGCTTGAACACAAGAAAAATTAAATGAAAAGCTTAATCCCAGTAACTTCTCAGTCGTCTTTAAAGAAACATGTATAAAAGAGGGATTCCTGCCTAAATACCATATATATATATATATATATATATATATATATATATATATATATATATATATATATATTGTGTTTCTATTTAGGCAGCATCTTTTCATTCATACATCTATGTAAACATTGACAGACTATCATCACTGTCTTGTCCGTATATTGCTTAATATGTTGTAATTGGCATCTTTGATAATGGCTTAAGTAAGCCGAAAGCTTAGATTGTATTAAAAAAAAGTATGGATCAATATTGTGAATTTCTTTCTTCGTTCCACGATAATGTTATTAAACTTATCAGCCGTTACGAAAAAAATTTACATAAAACAAATAGGCACTTGTCTATATTATTTAATGAAACGTGTATGAATATATATATATATATATAAACACGCACATACACATATCTGTGTGTGTGTAAAATAAAATGAACCAAATCAATAAACAGAAGGAAACGTAATAACAATAATTATACAAATAATAAATTAATCAATGATAAATAATTAGTAAAAGAAAGTTAGAAACATCACCTATAAAATAGATATAAAACTTCATTCGGACCCCCAATAATTTCTACTCAATAAAATCTAAAATAATTTTAAACATAATCGTTTCCGCCCATGGAATACTCGTTTGGATAATACAATATACCTCCCCATAATGCAACATTCATTAGCATATATAGAAATATATATGAAAAAAAAAACACAACGGACATGGTCGGAAGATTGCATGTAAGCATGAAATAAATTGTCAGGGCTGGATATATATATATATATATATATATATATATATATATATATATATATATATATATATATATGGAAGGATGTCCCTACTCGTTCAAGTCATCTGAAGATTACATGAGCGTGAAACTCCGGTAACGACTAAACCCATCGTTTTATAACAATTAACGTTGTTCAGCAATTTTTGCTTTATCCAGGAAATCTAGGCTTCGAGCAGTTTACTGTGAAGATAGGTTTGCTTTTAGGCCTTTTTTTTACTTTTTTCAGCATTGTCCTTTTTGTTCGGTACTTTATCTGGATAAAGATTTTAGGTTTAAGCAAGTGGTCTGTTGGTTCCATCAATGTTTTTTCTTTGATATATATGCATATAGATTTCTGACACAGGTTAAACGAAATTACGTCCCTAACCTGTTCAAATATATATGTGAGTTTATTTGTGTTACATATTTGAAGCTACTGTGTATGAATGTTCTAAATGCACAAATCATCCGAATTCCGAACATCTCTCTCTCTCTCTCTCTATATATATATATATATATATATATATATATATAGAGAGAGAGAGAGAGGAGGTGTGTTTTAAAAATTCTGTTTATCTCATTCAATTTCGGCGCTTGTCACTTTTGGCCACGTGTACCTCCCCAATCCTACCTCAGCTTTTCACTCACACTCCGCACCTCTGTCTATCTTATCTGCAGGTCTCTGCTGTTTGTCTGCCAAGGCGTGCACACTGTTACTTCCCGCTAGCAATGCTTGAATCAGCTTCATTCACTCGACTGTATCCCACCGGGCATATGTCTCGGCAGCACCATCTCACCAAACCCAGAAAGAATCAAGATTACCTAGATTTTCCGACGATGCGTATCAAAATTTAATTAGACCGTGATGCCGCTCGGAATTTAATGATTAGGACCAATATTTAAAACATCAACACCCTAAACAAAGTGAATCTTGTTTCTTCACATCAAAAAATATCAATGTATTCTTTCTGAAATTGTTTCCTTGTCCAAAATGGTGGCGTATACTTGAGGTGGCAAAACCGCGGCTGAGCTCTTTTTTCATCAGTTGACATAAAATGTAAACAAGATAATAATAATAATTATATCACATATAGTATTTCTGAAGGCTCGTTTTATAATTTAATAGTATAAGAAATCCAATCTCACTCCTTTTCTCTAATAGAAGCTGAGATTAATACAAATTTACCCACAAACTGACCTATGCCATCGAAAGCGTAAGCATATTCAAGTCCATTTAATTGTGTGAATATTTTCAAATCTGATTTTTTAGATTAGTTTTCGAGGTCTGAGCTACAACATATTAGAGACCTGAAAATAAAATAGGTGCTTAAATTTAACTCCACTAGTAGTAACAGACGATGTAAAATGTGACAGAAATCCTGCGACATAGTTATGAAATCATATTTAGTTAAGTTTGTGGCAAGAACTGGTGCTTTGTGACTACAGTCTTTTTTCGGAAGTAGTTAGTTTTGGGTATGTCGCAGCGTTAGTCTTCAAGACCGTCTCCACGCGAATACGCCGAGGTCGAGTTGCCTCAATCGTCTCTGTTGGTAAGTCCCACCTACCTAGAAAATCAACATGCACAATCTGGACTTTTATCTGGATTTAAAAGTGTACAATTATTTCTGCCAAGTGCTTGAATCTTGTTTTAAGGAAAATGAAAACAAAAACAATGCTTATATTTAGAATCAAGAGACAATTGATAATGAAGAAAGAGGGCTGGACGAATTTGGCACACTCAGGACATAATATAGGGAATAGCGATAGAGGGAAACAGCGAGTAACCTACTGAAAAAGGTTGTGTGAAATGGACTGGGATGGGTGTTGAAAAGACAAAATATAATATGAGCTACACGAAGAAGAAGTTGGGGATAGACATGATAACTCACATCCTAATACGACATGGCATAAAAAAAAAGAAAAAAAAAAGTTTAACTCCTCATCCTTTCTCTGTTTTACGTTCTTCCTTTTCTTATATTTCTAGCCACTCTTTCTTGATCTTGTTTCTCAATATTTCTCCAACTTTCATTCTACCTTTTCTCTTGTATTGCATTCCTCTCTTTCTTTATCGCTTTTCTCCTCCACCTCCTTTATAACATCGCTTACATACAAATTCGTACAACGATTATTGTACATTCTTTTTCCATTTTTTCTGTTTTCTTCTCCAAATTTATAAACAGGAATCGATTTAGCAATGCAACAGCCGGAAGCGAACGGGCTCGCCGAATTCCCACTTGTGTATCATAGCAAGGTTTGCAATGCACAATACCTAATGGCCAACCCCACCCTTAAAATGAAAGTTGCAACTTGCATTGGGGGAGGTACAATTACACAGCTACAAGGTTTAGCAGCAGCAATCATTAGAGGCGTAATCCTTAATGCAAATAATTAGTAAAGAAACGAACAATTGTTTTCAATAAGCCCAACAACAAAAACCGAACAATAAGAAATATTCAAAATTCACAAACAACTTTAAAAGACATAAACAACTCTAGTTTTGCGTTAACATCGAATTTCAATTAAACAGAAACAAAATGGCAATGCCACTCTCTCTCTCTCTCTCTCTCTCTCTTAAACACACGCGCACGCACGGACACACACACACACACACATATATATATATATATACATATATATATATCGGTATTTTTTTCTTAAGTGCTTATGAGGTTGGATAAAAATGTAATTTACCCCCCACCACGACTGATGCATTTACAATA
>OZ010598.1:685000-702500 GCA_963932145.1 Acanthosepion lycidas | reverse complement strand
GCTTAGCAAACGGTTTTAAATGAAAATCTAGCTTGAAAGCTGTAAATTGTTTTATAAAGACAATTAATATTATTGCTATGACAGTTTTGTTTCTGTTTGAGTTGCTGTTATTACAGTGAAAGCCGAAAGCTGGATCACTTGGAAAAACAGAGACAAGAGACCAGTAACATTCATACAATGGGAAGGGTTCGAATGGCTTTGATTCGAGTGCATGAAAATATGCATTAACATAAATCCGACAATGCCTGAAGAACAAAAAATAAAATCAGATAAGCTGTGACTAGGTTACTTACCGAATACCCAGTCCAAGAAAGTGGATTATGTCTATTAGAAAATTCCAACGAATTTTATTATTTGTTTTATAGGAAAAAATCCATTTTAAATTAAACACGTTTATCAATATGGATGAACCGCAATCGTTTGCACAATTCCCAATGTATGACTTTTCTATTTCCCCTATTTTTACAATCTTGTAGGCCAGTTTGTCATATTCCCTGATTATGTATTTTGCTGTCTTGTCGCTTTCTCCTCATTATCACGATATTTCTTGTTTTTCTGGGGTTTATACCATTTCGCCAAAATGTAGTTTGTCCTTATGAATTTATTATGGGATGGAATGGCAGGGGATTTCGTATCTCTCTTCAGATGTTGTCTGCGTAGCCATGCCCATCTGCGATGTTTATCATAGTCCTTTTAAACTTTCCCAACAGTTTATTTTTTTTATTTTTATTATTTCATTAGACTACCGTTGACCTGTTGGGTCAATGACGGTTCAGGTTATAAAGCACTGAAGTTGATTTCAACATTAAAAAAAACTGTCTGTTTGAAGAAAGTTGAAATAAAAATACTTACTATATAAGCAACTCGTATTTTAAAATCTTATTCACTTAAAATTTAGTACCTACACGAATTGGGTATATGTAGGGTTTAAAATGAATTTTTAAAATGACAATGTTTTCCTGAAGCTTTCAATTTAGCTTTAAATTAATGCCAAAGAATTAAATTTACTTTACATTTTTGACAGAAATTATATTGATTGGAATAGATTTGCATTTTTCAGTAAAATTGATAACGTAAGCCATTTTTTAGACATTTGTAAACAAAACTTAATTTTCTGATTTAAAAATTGCAAAAATAAAATATATATTTCTGAAACGTTATTTTGAGGAAAATTGTCACATTTAACGTAAAGTTAATCTTATTTGAAACAAATATTACTTACTTATAGCATAAAATGTTGTACACAAGCATTTCTAACCACGGGACCTTATTTTTCTGACGTACTAATCGATTTATGGACGGCGGATTGTAATAAGCTTTAAAATATATGATAAGTAAATACAGTTTAACTTAATAAAAGTATTCGCTAGGAATTATCTCATCGAAATTAAACTTTAAAAGATTCAAATTTTTTATAAATTTTTCATTTTTAATTTGTAAATTATTGTAAAACAATGAAAATAAATCCTCTAAAAATTTTTCATCGAAACTTTTTTTTCTTCAGACAATATTTCTTTTAATATATATTATTCATAAATGCAATTAAAATTCTCTAATTAAATAACGTTCTTCATTATATTGCGTTTTTTTTGTTTTTTTTTTTTCAATTCAGAACAAGTTTTCGGTAAGACCGGGTCCGATTTAGCAAAAAATAATTAAAATAAAATAAAAAATAAAAAAATCGGTGACTTATTTTTTTTTTTTTAATATTCTGCTTTTAACTAATATAATCACTAAAAATTATTTCGAATAATTTCTCAAGCTTTCAGAAATTAAGTAAGGAGGAGAAACAGAAAGAAGATTTTTTAACAATAGATTTAAAAAATAATTTCCTTCGCTTGTAAATAAGTCCTGAAATGACATTAAAATCTGACAATTATTTGATTTTTGCAAGAATTTCCAAAGAGGCAAAAAGTTGCTATGTTAAATGTTAGTACAACCGCTGACTCAAGAAAAACAAGTTTTTTCATCAAAATTTCCTATTTTTTTTTTTTTTTAGGCAATTCATCCCAAGCAGGGCTGGAGTGTCACTACCACGCAAGGGGTTGCAGAGGATTGGAAACAAGAGTAAAGAGTGGTGTTTGAGGAAATGATACAGAGAAGGACAGGGAACAAGCTCAGGGTGTCAGATGTCGATTGACTTTACACTTGAATATTTGAAGATTATAGTCATCGGGGAAGCAAGGGAAGGGAGAAGCTGTTTGAGTAGAAAAGACAGTAACATTCAACCGTTTTGACAGTGAAAGGAAGAAACCGAGATGCCATCCTGGTAGGTTGTTTAAATTCATGTAGTCCGGGGACCAGCGAAATTAGATCGTCAGAACAGTTGCCATAAAAATACTTGTAGAAGAGACAGAGGGAGGCCACGGCATGTCTCTGGGACAGAGATTGTAGACTATATGCCAGATCAGCACATATCATCTTTCATATTCGTCTCTGGATTTTGTCAAAAGCCTCAAGACGTATAGCAGCAGCAGCAGATAATATATGACTGCAATATTCCATGCAAGGTCGGATGATTGCTTTATTTAGATTTGAAGGATGAACTTAGACGAGAAAAACTTTCTGGCACAACACAGAAAACCATTTTCCTTGCGGTAGATCAAGCTATTGATTCAATGTATTTATTCCACCTCATGTCAGTGGACAGCGTGAGACCAAGCAGGCGTAACGGGAAGCTCTCAAGGAGTTGGAAGTTAGCCATTCTGATGGGAGGCAGGAAAGGTTTCTGTGGGGATGGGGGGGTAAAGGAGAGCAGTTGCGGTTTGGAGGCCTTAAAGTTTACAAGCCATTTCCCGCCCCAGTTAACAACAGATTAGAGGTCGTTTTCGAGATTAGCAACCAGGTTAGTTTTGTCAACGATACCAGATTTACTACTGAGGCAGGAGTAAATAGTGGTGTCGTCCGCGTAGATGCCAATTTGGTAACTGATAACATAAGGAAGGTCATTGATGAAGGTCAGGAACACTGTAGGGGGCCAATATAGAGCCTTGGGGAACACCAGCATTCGTGATAAACGAGCCTGAGGAGAATCCGTTTAGGTTGACATTCATTTCAAGGTTTGACAGGAATAATTGTATTAAGTCAAATAATCGTCCTTTAATGCTGTATCCCTGAATCTTACGAAGAAGGCCAGCATGCCAAACCCTATTTAGAGATATCTAGAACCACGGTTCGAGCTTCTTCATTATTATTGAGTGCTTGGTATTGAAATTCAGTTATGGCCGTGAGCAAGTCAGCAGTAGATCCGGCAAAGCGGAAACCATATTGCTTATCGGAGAGCAAATTATGTGAAGTATGGTGCTTAACCACTTCGGCGTTGATTAAAGCCTTGAAGAGTGGTAGGAGACTGATAGCATGGTTATCAGACGGATCAGAAGTGTCACCAAGGTTCTTAAAGACAGGCACAACAGAATAGGACTTCAAACAGGCTGGAAAGCAAGAGTCGGTGATGCAGTAGTTGTAAAGTTTAGAGAGGACAGGGGCCAATTCAGGAGAACATTTCATCAGGTATCCCGTAACGCACCACTAGACGTATGGGAGTCTAATTTAGAGATCATGTCCAATACCATCGTTGGTGTTATGAGCATCTCACTCAGTAGAGCCTCCGTTCTAGGGAGAAAGTCCGGTGTGGGTACACTCATAGCGTTGAAGTGGATGAGAACTTACGAGCAAAGCATTCAGCCTTATCAGCTGAGGAGGTCAGGACCTCAGATTGGTTGAATAAAGTGGGCATTGTGAGTTTGCTGTTGTTCAGCATGCTTTTGCAGAGCCACCAATAATCTTTTGAACCAAACTTGCGAGACGCAATATATTGATTCTTTCTTTCGGCAAAGAGAAAATTTGCATCTTTGAGGACATGTTGCATTCGTTACAAACAGTGATAAAGAGACGTCTGTTGTAATCAGACATATCTCTACGGTATAGACGGAAGTAGTGATTCCAGTGGGCAATAGCTGCTTAACAAGCAGCTGAGAACAAAGGGGATGAACGCGATTTCACTTTATATTTTCTTGTAGGAATGAAAGCCTCGATTCCAGCTTTTACTTAGGATGAGACCTCAGAAGCACATTTTTGAATGTTAAAAAAATATTCCACGTGACATCACGAAGGAAATCTCGGAACGATAATCTCGTTGATAATAGAAAAATGTTCTGTTGGTTGGAGGTTCTTTACTGGTGGGTGGGTAGAAGGAGATGAAAACAAACACAACGGCATGATCAGAGTTGCCAAGAGGGCAGAGCTGCATGGCACAAGACTCGGGCATGGAGGTAAAACAGATTAAAAAGGAAGCCTTATCGTCATGATTACTTGGGAAACGCGTAGGAAAGTCAACCACTTGTGTGAGATATTGAGAGATTGAAAAGTTAAGTGATTTTATGCCAGGAAGGTCAGTTACAGAGTGTTTAAGCCATTTGGTATGGTGGGCATTGAAGTCACCAAACACAAATATGTTTATAGATAGATGTAGAGTAATAGCCTTGTCTATATTAACGGAAATGCAATCGTGTATACATCACAGGAAGATGGAGAGCGATAGAGAAAGAAGAGATATTAGGTTGGTTCAAAAATAATGTCGTTTTCTCACATAGTAACATATGTGAGAAAACGACATTATTTTTGCACCATCCTAATAGCTTATAGATTTGAGGAAAGATAGACGGAGACATCTATAAATGGTCTGGATATTCGAGAGAGTGTTCCCTAGCCCGTGGCAGATGGTCCCGTGCGTAAACTCCCAGGCCATGCATGTGGGTATTAGTGTCATTTCTTAGGAGAGAAAGTTAACTGGGAACCGAGAAGTCAGGGGTGGGGTTTCAGAGATTAAGTTTGGTCTCGCAGAGAGCTAGTATATCAGGAGACTTCAGGAGTTCTAAAAAGGAGTAAAATTAAAATATTGCTTGTTTAAAGAAATCTGAAATATAAATATGCACGCAGCCAATCGCAGAGAGCTGGAAAGAGAGAGAGAGAGATGTGGAAAGAAACTAATCATTATTATACTCCGGACGCACGACGCACGGTGCAAGCACGAATTACAAACTTTTAGTATTAGATAGATAGATAGATAGATAGATAGTAGCGTTATTCGCTTCTCCATCGTTTTTTGCACAAAGCAATTTCTCTTATTTAGCTTAGTTTCAAATATGTTTCTCCTCCCCTTTCATGTTTTTTTTCTTTCATTTTTTTTCTGCTTCCCTGTGTCCCCTTCTAGTGTCCTTTTGTATTTATAACATCTCTGGGCGGGTATTTACCTGGTTGTCTTCTTATCTGGTACGTCAATTCAATTTGCTACTTGAGCTCGACCCTTTTGCGTTATTGATAGCAGGAATTCTCCATCCCAAATTCCATCCCGAGATCATCGCTGCGTTCTTGATCCATGGGTGGCTGTTCTTGCTTTTGTGAAATGCTATCTTTTTTTTCAACATCCGATTTAAATGCCATGATGGTTAAAAGACTGGTTAACCAACTGAAAAATCGTTTTGCAAATAATTACCACTCCGATAAACTTCCCTTCTGCGTTAAATTACAACTTTGTTTAACTAGGAATTAGTTACTAACCTCTCTACTTGTTCATTAATCTTAAGGAACCGTAGGCTTTCGAGTATCCAACTGAAACTTTATGTATCCAATCATTCATCCAGCAACAACAGTTTTATTTCTCGGTTTTCTATTCTATCAGGATCATCTGATCAACGTAGGAAGGTCATTTGGTCGTTTAGTTCCTCTCCTGTGTCCTTTCTGTTCTTCTGGAAATTTTTTTGTTTTTTTCAACGTGATTCATATTTTATATGCTATTTATCTTGTAAATAATGTGCAGATCAGTGGCTAGGATACGCTCGTAACGTAGTGGTTATCGGGGCAGAAATATAGGATAGACTTGGCCTATTCAAATTCCAGCGAAAGCCATTGATTTCGATTTTATACAAACAGCCTTGGAAAAGTATGAAGTTATATCTTCTCTGCTAATAAGCTATGAATTAATAGCAGTCTGGCCTCTCTATCTTTAGTTGTCATATTCAAACCGGTTGGACGTTGGTTTAACAGCTCCATTCTATAAAAACAGAAACTAGAGCATCAACACCTCTCGTGGAGAGGCTTTGGCCGTATAGACTACGGAGTTTAAACACCTATCTACTAAGCATGTGATTGGTCTATACTTGATAGTCTTTGTTTTTTCCGTTTTTTTTTGGTTTTTTTTTTTTTCAACGAGAGTTCTGGGTATGACGATAAACTACATCTAGGAGCAAGCCTCCGGTCGGGAGATTGGTGGTTTTAGCTGCAGTTATTCCCAGATCCATCCTGACTCGGTTGACCCGAAGTAGTATCACCTGTCAGAGTCCTAGGTATGGACAAATAGTGAATCCCAAACAAAAATCGACAGTATATGTTTATAATAAAATATCCCGTGCATTTTTATAGAAAAATGACAATCAATGCAACACTAAAAAAAATATTAAAATTAATTCTTATAGTAAAATTACCAAGAATACATTTTATGATCTACAAACTAATATATCTAAAAACATAACTTTACCCTGAGAGTATAAAATTATGTATAAGTCTTTTGTAGTGGTAGGCCGCTAAACAAATTCATCGACCAACAATACCTATTTATAGTAAAATTACCGAGAATAAATATTATCTATATTTGACGGCATGCAGTTGCGTTCAAAATACATTTCGGCATTTAGTAGCTGACAGCGATTGATGTTGCGCTCAACAAAATCAACAATCCAAAAATACATAGTAAAATGACTAAAAAGAAACTGGCCCACAATTCATTTTATCTGTAGTTAAAGATATGCTATTGTGTTCCAAATATATTTAGTAAAAGATATAAAATTGCTGACAAAATATTTAGATTTCGGCATAAAAAGGCTAAGTGTCGATAAAAAGATTATTTTTTGCTGTTAGTACATAATTATCACTGCTTTAGCTTACAATTTATTCTCATTATTTACACAAGGCTTCCAATTATCGGTCTACTTAATACAGATGTTAACACAACGTTCATTGAGTTATTTAATGTACTCCTTAAGTGACTCCTGTTCTAAATTCTGCAATAAAAGTCTTACAGCATCTTGCTTTCCTGGCTATTCAAAGTGTTCTTCTGTAGATACATTCTTTACAGGCTCTGGCAAACCATCTGATTCTTATAACTAACGGATTATGGGCCTTCTGTCTTTTTATAGCATATTACTAGAGACTCTAATCAACTTTGAAATGCTTAAGCATCTCATTTCTCAGTGAATGACGGTCTTAAACGATACCCGCCATCCATATATTTACCACACACTCACACACAGAGATAAAGACAGAGACACACACAGAGGCACACACACACACACATATATATATATATATATATATATATGATAAGAAAATATAGTTTTAAGATATGCTATATTTCTGGGCAACAGAGCGTATGTAAATATAAAAGTGGACACTTTATTCAACAACAAGCGGCGACAGTCTGTTTTAGATTTGAACGCAATCTTTAGGTTATGTGTGTTGTCTCTTGGCTTAAATATTTATGTATGCAGAAAGCTGTGTTATTTTACAATCAGAAGAGAACGAAAAAATATAGGAGTACCTGAAGGAACCTACAAAGAGAGAAATTACTCGCAAACTATCCTTTAGAAATAGCGCATACACAAAGAGCACAATGCTTTCTAAACATATATGGGAAATTAAAAACAAGAACCAAATTACACCAAAATATCATGGAAAATAGAATCAAGCTATAACTATAAATCACAAAATTGTAAACTTTGTCTGAAACAGAAAATAGCTAAAATCACCTTCCTACACAAACACAAATTATTAAATAAACTATCAGAAATCTCAAAATGCAGACACGAAAACAAATTCTTAATACGTTACTTAAAAATAGAAAACTAAAAAAGAAATACCGTGTCAAATATGATCACGAAAAATACAAATATAAACAAGAATGCAGATAATGTACCATACTGTAGACAAAGCCAATATTTAAAACTAAACAAATACGAAACCCACGAAAAAATAAAATAAAGAAAAAATCGAAATGAATAAATCAACAAATTAAGTAAACAATAAACGAATTAACAAATTACGCATTCAAACATAAACACAAAATGTAATAATAATAATAATAATAATAATAATCAGCAACATATAATTAAGTATTCAATAACAGATAATGAGTACATGTTTAACAAACAAGACTAGAAAACAGCTACACATAACTACATTAGGATCCTCAACTATTTCTACTCAATAAATTCTAGAATAATTTGAACCATGATCGTTACCGGCCATTCAGTAAATGTTATGGTAATACGAGAATAGACCTGATTACCGATAATGCACCACTAACCAAGATATATAGTCAACCCAATTCACAAGATTGCGTTTAGAGATGAAACATATGGTCGCCACTCTATGTTAACCTCATTGTCGCAAATAAATTGTAACATATAATGTTTATATATATATATATATATATATATATATATATATATATATATATATATATATATATATATATATATATATATATATATATATATATATATATATATATATATATATATATATATATATAACCGGGAAAGTGTGTGTGTGAGAGAGAGAGATAGATTGGGTTAGACAAAAGTTTCGCTAGGTTATTAGGCAGAGAATTTACTTAATAAACGGAAGGAAGATTTTCGCATACCCAGTATACATATATAAGTAATTTTCCAAACGTATCTTAGATGTGGCACAAGGCCGAATGTAGGGAGCATCTAGTGAGGATCGAACTCACTACTCAATCATAATTTTTACTAGCCAGACAAGCTTGCTAACCGTTACTCCGCCTCGAGGAGCCCATGCTCAATATACATATATATAGTGATGATTATATGTGACACAACGCCGAAATTAGGGAGCAACCAGTAATGCTCGAATTCAATACTCCTTTACTCAGTCGTCATTGATCTAACAAAACAAGCTTGCTAAACATTACAACACCTTGATATACCCATTATATAAACTGGTTGCTCCCTACTTTTGGTGTCGTGTCACATATACTCATCACTATATATCACATATAATCTCTCTCGCTATATATATATGTGTGTGTGTGTGTGTGTGTAGGAAAAACTGGTATGAAGTGGAATGACTATATTGACTTATATTAATCCATTGCTAGTTCAGCTACTATGAAAGTTTACTGTGTCGTGCGAGAAATTTTGACACTCCAAAATCTATCATACATATCTATGTGTCTACCATTCGTCCATGCTTAGAATATGGCTGACACATATGGTTCGCTGCCCCTGCTATTTACCTTCCGCTCCTTGATAATATCCAAAGAAGAATCAGCAATATTACCAGTTCTGATCTGTCGGCGCGGCTTCAATTACTTTCCCACTGCCTTAAGTTTGCCTCCGTGTGTCTTTTAATGGTAATTGTTCGGATGAGCTCTACACTGTCGTACCTTCTTTAATTTAATCGCAGTACTAGACTGGCGTAGAGATCTTATAGTTTAAACTTGAGCTGGCTAGATGTAACCGTAAGTTATATGCTGACAGTTTCTTTTCACGCACTTCTCGCTTGTTGAACTCCCTCCCGGCTTTCCAGCCAAATTTAATCTGCAAAAATTTAAATGCAATGTCCTCCTGTTTATTCTTTTCTCTTTTTGCTCATTATTAATGTTTCTGTTCTTAATTCTTCTACATCCTGTAAAATCCCTTGTGTCTTAGCGACTTTACTGCCTTGTATCGGGTGATGCCGATTTATATATATATATATATATATATATATATATAGGACAAAAATGGCTATGCTAACGTCTTCATGGATGCCCTTGAACAATATATGTTTAGTAGATACCACCTGGCAACCCTACACTATCACAGTTATATAGACGACATCTTCATATAGACTGACGGATAGAAAAATCTCACCTGAATAACTTCCACCACACCATCAAATTCACTGTGAAATATTCCATCACTTCCATTCCGTTTTTCTACACACTGGTACGTCTAAAAAACAACCACATCTTCACTACACTATACACCAAGCCTATTGATAGTCACAGCTACCTCTATTTCAATAGTTGCCACCCAATCAAACTAAAAAATCTATAATCTACAGCCAATGCTTATGCATCAAACGCATCTGATCTCACAAGAAAGATTACAGATTACACATAGGACAAATTTACAGTCACTTTCTAAACAGAAATTACCCACACAGAATAATCAAAGAATCGATCACGAAAGCTTCTAATCTTAACAGAAACACTCTCTTCAACTACGTTACGAAGAAGAAGAATTCCAGGATCCCCATGTTTTTCATTTATCCACAAACATCCACAAACTTTATTACACATTAACTAAAGATTTCCAACATTCAAAATTAGACAAGATTATTATCAATTTATTTATTGATAACCAACTACATGCGAGGCGATTTCCCCAACGTCTTCAGACTTTTAACATCATCAAAAATCTGCAACACACCACCACACCAAGTGAATGTCATCTGCAACAAACTCCAGTGCCTAGTCTGCAAATACATCAACACTCACAACAACTACACACCCCACCGGTACTCACGTATTATTCTGACCACCTGCTCTAAGCTGTGACAGCTCCAATCTCGTATATCTGCTCTTCTGATACGAGAAGTGGAATTATGTGAGAGAAACCGGTTACGGTTCAATAAGCACAATAAATGCATCACGGACAACAACAATAATTTACCGGTATCTGTACACTTCAATCAACCTGGTCACACCATCGACGACGTCGGGTGCGGGATTTTAGTGTCATAGTTCGGTAGACCGGAGGATAGACGTAGATCAGAGTTGAAGTATATCCTAATAGTAAATTCCCACATAAAAGGACTAAACAGAGATTTGGGCTTAATCAGAGAGTATAATTTCCACAAGGAAACCCATTACTACCAACACCACTCCTCTATAGATTAGGCCATCCGCCCAAATTTTAAATCCAGATTTTAACAGCCATCTCCCTCCTACTATATTTTTTCTAATTGGACACCTATGATTTCCTCCATTATTCACTTTTCAGTAAATGAAGTATAGCCATGGACTCTGGTGCAGATGCATATTAATCTAGTATTAGGTATTCATATCTTTACGTAAGCTGAGATTAGCAAGGTTATGTGCAAGCTAGTGTATATTTACACACAGTTAGGTGCACTTTATGTACACAGCGCATCTATACTTTTATGAGCCTTTCCCCTCTTTTTCCCTATATTATTATTTTTTATTCCCACCCCATGTTCTGATTATGGTTTTTTCCCAAAAATATCTTTATCAAGATGTTTTATCCTTTTATTTGTTCCTTTCCTTTTTTCATTCATTTTATTTTTATTACATTTTTGCCTTTGTTCCTCTACTTTTTTCCTGTCTCGCCAAATGTCTTGGAGGAACGGTTTTCGGAACTGACCAGACACGGAACGTCTTCCCCATCCCAATTCCTATGACCCTCTTCCTCTACGTTCAAAATCTCACATCCTAACTAACCACACTGTTCAAAACGGCCTAACACGTTCACACCCTCCTAAATTTTGAATCTAAGTTTATTCCTATAATTAGTTTTGCACAGTGATGAATCAGACAAAGATCGGATTTTTGCTAATACCATCTACACCAGGTTACACACCGGCCACATTAACAACTGCCAGTGAGTCTTCCCCATTCCTCTGTTTATTTCTCGTGGCAGAAATAACTAGCAATAAATTTTATCTTTGCTAGAATGTATAAAATAGTGTTCATAATGTATTTCGTTGACAACATAAAATTGTGCTCAGATTATTTAGATTTCGGCATTAAATAACCGATAGAGGTTGACATGTCCCTAAACAACACCAACCAACCAACGACTGTTGTCAATGTGATTCTAAATTATAATTAACTCTTTAAAACTAGTTTCATCTTTGTTTTTTTGTGTTTTTTTTTTTATTCCATATGACAGAGCCAAGCGGAAAACCCTATTTTCTTCAACTGGTATAAATATTTTTATTTTTATCTTGATGACATTTATCTTTTTATTTTTATCTAGCGACTGAAAATGTATCGTTTGAAAGTTTCTGATAAGAATTTTCGTGAAGAAATGCAAAATCATTAACCAATGAATAAAATAATAAAATATACCTTTTTTTAGTATTAATATTGTACTGATATAATTTTCGGGGGATTCTTCAAAATGATTACAGTTTAATATTATCCGTAGAAACAACAGAGTGAATATTCAAGCCGCCATTTTCAATCGACTCTTCTTCGAAAACCGGAAGCAACTTCAAAGCCTGAGAAAGTGGCAGATGAAACATGGTCGGGCGATGAATATAACTAGATTATTAATTGTTGTGGAAGTAGAAAAACACATGAAAGAACACAGGGGAATATTGTTTAATTTAGTTGATTGAAGATTGTTAAATTATATTTTTTTATCAGAATTTCCTCTCCATCATTTTCTCAAATTATGTGTATATTAAAACTATATATGTGTGTGTGTGTGTATGTCTGTATGTATGTCTGCCTGCGTGTGTGTGTGTGTCTGAGCATGATTTTGTGAGTGTTTAGAATTTTCGTTATTTATAAAAGAAGACTCTCAATATCGTACATACTTTAGCAGTATACTGTGAGAACATAGGAATTATCACTTCGTAGTTACTGGTAGTTTCACACATTAAGCAATAATCAAAAATACGCTCTTATGTTCGTTCAAGGCGATCATAAGATAATACGCAGTATCAAATTTTATACGCTTATTAGTTTATACGTATCATTATTAGATTATACATGGCCGAGTGGTTATAACGTGTGCTTTCCTAAGTGATTATAACGTTCGCTTTTCTACCATGCGTATTATTACTATAACAGTATATAAGAAATTCAAAACTTGAATAAACCAATTCACTTGCACACTAAATAATTCAAACAGATACATTGATTGTACAACCACAACCTTATCGCGTGGATTAACTTGTCGTTCATTCAATAATGGTTCAATTACATTTCATATTACAGCACAAAAACACAACAGCAATAAATTCGAGAAATCATCATCAATAAAAAAATATTATATCACCTGAATTTATTGCAAACATAATAGTAAGTCTGAGCTGTTTCATAAGTTCAAATTCACTGTTGATCTAAAAAATAACCGACTTTCTTTTGATAACTGGGACAAAGAATGGCTTGCTAATTTTAACGCATCGAAAATTAAACTGCTCTCTTTTTATCGTCTTGAGAGAACCCTTTTTAACTTCTATCAGCATGGCTGATGCTAACCTACAGGAGATAAACTGATTGCTCCATCTAGGAATAACATTTTCCGTTGATATGAAGTGGAAAGATTATATTGAGTCAGTTGCTCGGTCTGCTGCTAGGAAAGTTGGTTCCTTGTCGCCTGCTAGATAATTTTTCTCGACACAATCTATCTTACATATTTATAAGTCTATGATTCGGCCTTGCTTTGAATATGCTGACATATCTTTCTGGAGCTCCTCCTAAATACTTAGAGATTCTAGACAAAATCCAAAGAAGAATGTGCCATGATATTGGTCCTGACATGACATCTCGATTTCAGGCATTTTTCCACCAAAAAAGATTTAGCTTCCCTGTAACTTGTTCTATAAACACTCTTAAGCTAATTATTCTGAGGAACTATTCTCTATGGTATCTAGACTTTATGAATTTGATCGCAGTGCCAGATTAGCGGCAAGGTCTTCATAGTTTTACAGCTGAAATAGCTAGAGGCTACCGTAAGTTCTATGCTTAGAGGTTTTTTCGGTCGTACTTCTCGCTTGGGGAACTCTCTTTTCTCTTCTTACTCCTCGGTCAATTTTGATCTTCAAAAATTTAATGCAATGTTAATCGTTTTCTTCTGGCTTCTTAAGTATTGTTCTTTTATTGCCCTGTCTCCTTAATAGTATCTTTTTACTCATATTATCTCACACTCAGTAACTCCTTGCGTTGTAGTGGCTTTATTGCCTTTCATGAGGAATGTGATTAAAAAAATATATCGCATCTTCACATGTCATGCATGATTTTTAAAATATCTCGTCTCAGGTGTCAGTTGAAGGAGTCGAGTGGAAGGAAAAATGAATCTCCGTAAGGTTGGATATTTCGCCGGCTGCAAGACCTTCTCCTGCATCTCTCATCATGTTTCAATGTCTATTTGAGAACAGGAGATGTCGAAAATCCTCCCAAAACTCCGTTCGTGATTCAGAGATAGATGGGAAAGAAAAAAAAATACCGTACTTTCTTGTGTATAAAACAACTTGAGTATAATACGACCCCGTATTTCTTAATTTAAAAAGAGGGAATAAATTACACCCTGGCATATATTACGACCCCGGAGTCGAGCCAATACTTTGTAGTTTCTTTTATAAAGTTGTACCGTATTATCCATTAAAATCTTAATGTCGTATATGTATTTAAGTAAAATATTTAATTTTTCGCGATATTAAAGAATAAAAATGAATCGAATATTTAACCATTGAGTGTTTCTCCTAATTTCCGTTTTAAAACTTATTTTCGAGTTTTCAGTGAAAGGTGCTAACTTGACATATCCGGTAATACATTTTAAGGTGTTAATTAATCTATCATACTTTCCTCTTTGATATGATTTTATTATATTTCTATATATTATTAATCTATGAAAATGACAAAATGTCTGTCATTAAAAATAAATAGAGAAAACTTTATAAAAAGACAACAAATCAAAATATAAACAAACTTTATCTTTTGAGCAAAACTCCTCGAATTTTAAACGTCTGTCAACAGACGGAGGAATATAAAACAACAACCTCACCGCATGAGAATCATTGGCCCACTTATCAAGTTTAAAGGAAAAATTAAAAAAGTACATAATTTATACAATATTCCGGTTTTTGTTGTAACATTATCAAAATATGATAGATCTTGTGTATTACCTTTATAAATGTTTTTAATCAGTCTCTGTGCATTTCTTGTCTTCGAGACAAAAGACACTCAATATCAATTACGCTGATTCTCAACATATTTTATTTTTTGTAAACAATTGTTATCAACATCTGCATACTTTGTGTTTATTAGATATTGTCCTAATTGAGTGTACATGCAGTCTTGCTGTTTCAAATAAGAGGAGTTTTAAAGTGTGTAAAAAATTCTGAACACGTGTACTCATGTATAGTACGGCACCCACCTTTTTGTTTTTGGTTTTTGTTCAAGACTTCTTTTGTTAAATCTTCTAAGTGAATGCTAGGTAAGATATCTCTTTGTATAAGTCCTCATTCTGGATGAGAGCTGAGAATGTCACCAAACCCAATCGCATTTTGTTTCATTTACTCTAGCCTTTTTTTTTTCTTTTTTTTTTTACTTACGGCTATATCACTTTGAAACACCAGTTCTCGTGCGATCACAGAAGTTAAGCATCGTCGAGCCTGGTCAGTACCTAGATAGGTGAGTGCCTGAGAATACCAGGTGCTGTAAGCTTGGTCGTACGAGTGGTGAAATAGAAAATGGTTCGGAATTGTTAATTGAGCCGAGTTTCATTTCCAGTTTGTTCACTTACGCACAAATACGATTGGGAAATTCATTTCTTCTTCCGTTTCACCACCAGATATCGGTTAATTTTTTTTTTTAATTCTTAAAATCTAAAAATAACCTGAAATTGGTTGATAATCCGTAGATAATAAATCCATCAATCTCAGCTTCTCTCTCTTTCTCGGTTTATCTATTAATTACTACCACTCAATTCAAACAGATATCGATCCTCGGCCTAGTTTACGTGTACTGACTGTCTATTAAATGTAGGCATGACGTTGATGAGAGTTAAAAACAATATTAATGCATTGGCTGCATTTGTTTGACACGGTTATTAAAACTTCCGCTGCTGTGAATGTATTTATACGTCCTTGTGAAAACTTAAATAGTCCGATGTCGACGCATATATATATATATATATATACACACGTTTACGAAACATGACATATCAGTCCGTAGCGTCTGTGTTTTAAATGGCTAGCGCTTAGTGCTATTTCCAAAACCAGAGGATACACGCAAACACTGACATGCAAAATTTTTCACCCAGCTACATAAAATGGTTATACACCTTTATTAAGAAGCCTTGAGGTTTGGAGAATAAGTTTTTACATTTCCGTCGGTATCGTCTAACAGAAAATGCTTGAAGCTGAAACAAAGGCAATGCAAAACTATTGGGCCAATGAAAAATTCGAGATGATAAAGTCATGATAATAGGTAAATTTCAAAGTAGGCATTTTCCCATCCTATTAATATAAATGTAGCGTGTCTTGGCAAGTCATTGTATTCAAACATGAGCTTGCATTTTACACTAAAATCATAGCTAAAATTTCTGGTGAAACAAAAATTAAAGGAAAGATGACTCAATGAGAGACAGTCAGGAAGTTACAATAAAAGTTCGAACCATCCAAAAGACGTTTACTAATACTGGAAGTGTTTTAAATCCAACCACCCACCCACCCCAAAAAATGACCACAAAAGCTAAACAAGGGAGATTAAAGAAACATTGTGAGAGTGTCGGTAGGTAATCCAAAATTAATAGTCAGACAATTGAGGAATGAATGCCATCATATCAGTCAGGTTGTCAGTTGATACAGTACGCATAGTATTACGATAAAAACAATTTGAACGTGTGTATATCAGCAAAAACAAGGTATGTTAACCAAAAGAACATCGGAATAAAAGATTAAAATGGTTAAACGAACATCTAGCATGGGATGTTGAAAGTGACAAAACGTAATTATTAACGATAAATGTAAAATTCTAATGCAAGACAATATATAGGAAGACCAGGGAAGAAAGAATCAATGCAAGATACCATCACGGAGGCGGTAAAATTTGGTGTTGGACACGTAATGGTGCAGAAAAATGGCGATGGTAGAAAAAATGTGGTAAAAGTTGATGGAAAAACGATATTGACTGCAGTCGAATTTTCTGCCAGATTATAGATACATTTCTCAGCATGACTGTGCTCCTTGCCTCAAATTAGGCGTAACAAGTTTTTTTTTTTTTTTGTGGATGAAAATGTTCAACTTTTGGAAGACTTCTAGCATAAAGTCCTGATTTCAATATAATTGAAGCATTCTGGTGGGAATTGAAGAAACAAGTACTCCAACAAAACACATGCAATCACCCAGAGCTGTTTTTTGTATTACTGCCAAGCAAATGAGAAAAATTCCCAGTAAGAAAATTTTGAACTTGTTCTATTCAATGCCACGAAACAATTACTCAAGCCAAAAGCAGCAACACTAATTATTAACTGTATACATTGAACTTCTTTCTTTCTCTAATAATAAGATCACTTTTTGATAAACAAAATCTTTTTTTAAGAAAACCGCTCAAATGTTAAATGTCCGTTGGTTGGCCAGTACTTCTGCATTCCCTTTTTTTTTCAACATCAGTATGCTTCAAATGCTCTACCATCCACCATACAAAGAAAATGCATCAAATTGCTTTCTGGACCACAAAAAT